>APFE030149824.1:31408-58147 GCA_000404065.3 Pinus taeda | reverse complement strand
GGGTCTGAGTGGTATGCACCATGATATCCTAGACTTCTGCCTCCTCAAAGATACTCTGCATTCTCTCCTTCCAAACGCTGTAATTTGTATGCCCATCCAACCTATTCTCCACCCTCAATCCCAATGACATCCTGCTGTCCTAAAACTGAAAAATAGCACTGCTGTAGTAAAGATAAAACCTGCTGTTTATGAAAAATCAGCTTGCTGGAATTTTCTGAGTGAAAAATCAGCAGCTGTAATTTTTTTCTTTTGCTGTCCCAAACTGCCCTTCAGCACTCAAGCTCTGATACCATGTTAAAATTTCTGTTTTCCCACCCCGGTTTTCAGTTTCTCCTTATTTCTCCCATGTAGTTAAATGCCCTTTCTCATAACCATACATTCAACAAGCTGGAAAAATAAATTTTGCTGAAAACACAAATTCTGGAAAATTTACAGAATGCTGGAAATTGCAGAAATAAAAATCAGCAGTAATAAACAGCCATAAAAACATATTAAAACACTGATATTTTTGGTCAATGTGACCCTGGAAAAACCCCCTACAACTCTTGGGGAAAACCAGTTTGAGAGCTCTTCTTTATTTCTGAAAAAATGTCTTTTTACAGCAAGAAAATTTCAGCAAAAAATTACAGCAAAATAATTTTTTTCAGCAAGCAAACTTATCCGTTTTCAGCCCAACGGACCACCCGGAAACTTCTCAGTTTTCAGCAAAAAATCAGTTTTTTCTGCTTGTTCTTGCTGCTGTTTTGCTTGTCTTTCTGCTGTTTTGATTTTGCTGAAGAGCTGCCTGGTATGTGTGCCAAACTGCTGCCTCTTTCTCCTTCTTGTCCAGAAATCTCCCTTGCTCTCTTGCACTCCTTCTCCCAATCTGCTCATGAAAGAATGAATGATCTTTTCCTCCTTTTCCTCCTTTAATATAACTCCAAGTGACTTTTGGGTGATCTCTAAATCCAATGGCTAAAATAGATTTAGATCAATGGCTGAGATTAAATGCACATTTAAATCTCACTTTCTATTTTTTAATTCACCCCACTTTAATAAAGACCCACTTAGTCATTTATTTCCAAAGTTCACTTTTCCTTTCTAATTTTTACATTGAACTTTATTAAAGTCACTTTTAAAATTGACTTAGTAACTTTATCACTTAAAATCACTTTTAAAT
The DNA here is from genome assembly GCA_000404065.3 of Pinus taeda. Taxonomy (NCBI): domain Eukaryota; kingdom Viridiplantae; phylum Streptophyta; class Pinopsida; order Pinales; family Pinaceae; genus Pinus; species Pinus taeda. Next base: position 56,988 of record APFE030149824.1, on the reverse strand, counting down.
TAGATTTTAACTTTATAAAAAATTATAAAGTCACTTTAGGAGAAAAATTAAAATCTTTTGGACACTTTTCCCTAGGCCAAAGATCAAAGCCTAAGGGAACCACCTGTCCTCCGGTACCAAATTTCAACAGTTACATTCAATGAAGACACTGCTCTTGGGAAATCCAGAGACCTCCCCATTCCAGGAAAAGAGAATGATGATGCTACAGGAAAGCAGGATGAACCTTCGTCTAATGAGCCTATGCCCATGAAGGCCCAATGGATCCCATTGATCCACCTCCTGGTGATCCCTCTACCACAAAGAAAAGACCTTTGTGGTTCAAAGACACTCTCGAAGATGTTGAAAAGCATATTACTCCAAGAGGGACATTTCGTGAAAGTAAGAAGGCCAACAGGTATCAAGGGTACCTTCTTGCTATGAGTATCATTGTTCAACATTAACCTTGTACGTTCGAAGAAGCTGTGAAACACCAAGTATGGAAGGATGCGATGAATGAAGAGCATGAATCCATCAAGAAGAATGATGTCTAGGATGTGGTTCCTAAACCCAAGGACAAGCCTGTGGTCACTTCTAAATGGCTTTACAAAATCAAACATGGAGCTGATGGGAGTGCTGAAAAATATGGCCAGATTTGTTGCTCAAGGCTTCTCTCAAAAGGAAGGAGTGGACTATGATGAGATAGTTGCACCAGTTGCCCGATATACCACCATCTATTCAATTATTGCTCTTGTTGCCTCTCAAGTATGGAGCCTACACCAAATGAATGTGAAGACTGGTTTCTTGCATGGCTCACTTAAGGAGAAAATCTACTTGGAACAACCTGAGGAGTTCAAAGTTCAGGTTCGAAGGACACACGTATGCAGATTGAAGAAAGCCCTCTATGGGTTGAAGCAAACCCCCAGAGCTTGGTATGAGAGGATTGATAGCTATCTTATGAAGCTTGGATTTACAAGAAGCGACGCTGACCCTAAACTATATTTCAAGGTTGAAAATGACACGCCTCTCATTTTGGTCCTTTATGTGGATGATCTCTTTCTGACAGGTGCAAACCCTCTCATTTATCAATGCAAGAGAGAATTGGCTTCCGAGTTCGAGATGAAGGACCTAGGGTTGATGCACTAATTCCTAGGCCTAGAGGTCTGGCAAAAGCCAGGTGAGATTTGGTGAGATTTTCCTTTCTCAAGGAAAATATATTGTGAAGTTGCTCGAGAGATGTGTGATGATGGATTGCAAGTCTGTGTCTACTCCAATGGAACTCAATGTTGACTTGTTTAGCTTGGGAGGTACTCCAAGTCCTAGGGTTCAGGGTTTGGAGAGCAAAGCGCCACAAGGGTTACTTGTGGGCTTAGAACCCAAGGATGGGGTTTTGCACCCAATTGTGTTTGGGGAAATTCTCGAGAATCGTCGAACTCCAAGTTGTAGAAGTGGAGAAATGAATTTTTTGAAGTTGACAATTAATTATTAGTTTTCAAGTCATGTAAGCTTGATGTAAAAATTAGCCAATAGATGTGTCTCTTCATCTATTCATTAGAGCCCATTTATTGGCTTAATTAAAGAGTGATGTGATGTGTTTTAACTTTTAAGGCATCCAAGTGTGCAACATCTTCTCATGAGAAGGAGCTCTGAAATTGCCCTAGCAACAGCAAGAAGGAGAGGCTCTAGACAGCGTGAAGGAGCATCTGAACTCTTTGATGAAGGTCGAGTAGTTAAGGTGACAGTAGATTGTCTTTGAGCTAGAAGGAGGACCGAGATTGTTGTTTTGAGGCCGAGTAGACTTGTTGTTGGGTCAATTGCTAAGGGTCAAAAACATTGTTGTTGGAGTGTGTTTGGGCACCAATAAGGGGATCGTATCACGATTTTAGGGTTGTCGTGCTAGGTCACAGGCCATAGCACATAGCTGCGCTTGTTTGTGGGTTGTCAATGTTTAACTAGTGCCCTAAGCAACCAGTGTGGGTGAGGAGGAGACCTTTGAAGGTATGTCGTAGCACTTAAAGGGCTTGTTTGGGGACCGTCAAGAGGGTTTAGGGCTGTAGCACGTGCCCTAACCAAGGTTGTCACAAACATCAGGAGCAAACACCATTACAACAGTGTTTAGGAAGGAATGTTAGGTCAAAGGAGTTGACCAGTTTGGATCGTGATCATTGTAGCTTGTTGAAGTCGTGTGGAGGGTCTTCCAAGGAGGTGAAGAGTCTTCCTAGGAGCAAAATTGACAATGATTGGATTAAGTGCCATTGATCTTATTGGAGGGCAGTGTGTTGGCTACCCAAAGTAGCCCTAGAGCAGCATACAAGAAGGACATTCTTTGGTGCGTGATTGGGTGAAGGTTGTAGTTTAATGAGTAGCTCTTTGATGGACGAAAGAGGCTACTAGAAGGTAGTTTGGAGCTCGGGAATTAGGCCTACCCAGGGAGCAGATTTATGAGCCCATGTACTTGCCGCAGAAGTTACATGCAACATTGTTAGGTGGCAACCCTCCTGGAGTCTCGATGTGTAGTGGCCTTCATGGACTAAGGCACTACTAGTGGGCAATACGGAAGCGAAGGACCGACAGGACAAGATACGACATAGAAGTTGCAGCGACATTTGCCATTGTATCTTGTACACCATAGGCTATTGTATTATTCAGATTTGGTTTAATATAACGAAGATTAGCGATTGTACATTATTCTACAATTTTGTTAAAAAATTGTCTATATTTTGTGCATGTGTAATTTATTGTTGTTTATATTCCCGTTGTGCAAAGTAGTATCGTTTAGATTCTTGGTTTGGTAGCATCAGAGATTTTAAGATTCTATCCTAGACCCAAGGTCATGGAAATTCAACATAGTATCAAAGTGTGTCTAAGCTACTTTGGAAGTAAGTAAATCAAAGTTGTGCGCAGCGAAGTACAGCGTGAGAGGGTGTTGGTCACATTGTAAGTGAAGGGCTCACTACAACGCCGAAGTTGCAGGCAGGTCTCCAGTACGAGGACAAGTTAGAGAGGTTGTCCAACTATAGTCCTTGGAAGGAAAGGATCAAGTTGGTCTTGCAGGTCAATAGGCTCTGGGAGTCTGCCGAGAAAGAGATCAAGAAGCCAAATGACCCTAAGGAGCTATAAATATATGAAGATTTGGATGTGAGGGCGAGATTAATCATCCTAGCTGGTGTGAAGGATGCCCTAATACCTCATTTGTTCGAGAAGAACAATGCACATGAGATCTGGATGGCTCTTCAGAATTTGTTCCAGAATAAGAACGAGAACCGGGTACTGGTATTGGAGGATAAATTGAAGTCCACCAAGATGATAAACGGTGAAAGCGTAACCTCGTATCTGACAAGATTGTCTCAGGTCAAACATGAGCTTGCTGCCATTGTTGTGTCTACCTCAGATGGAGATATGGTAAGGATTGCTTTGAAAGGGTTCACCGACGAATGGAAGACCTTCATCAAAGGAATTGTTGCCAAGGAGAAGCTGCCAGACTGGGATAGGCTGTGAGATGACTTCTTTCAAGATGAGTTGTGAGACAAGGATCTTCATCCAAAGAAGAAGTCTTCAAATGATGACATGGCACTTGCAGTACGAATGAAGGGTAAGCAAAAGAATGACTTAAGTAAAGTCAAGTGTTTCAATTGTGGCGAGATGGGTCATTATTCGTCGAGATGTTCGATTAAGAAGAAGGGAGATGATGAGAAGAGGAAAGAAAAGCAAGTCATCAATGTTGCCACTTCAACTGAGATAAATGATCTCTCCAGGAGATTGGAAGAGGAGGACTTTGCTATGATTTCTCATTTCTCGCAGGGTACGGTCAATGAGGATGGATGGTACATGGATAGTGGTGCGACGAAGCATATGACAGGGTCACAGGAGGTTTTTGAGACTCTAGCTAAATGGGACTCAAAGTTGCAGATGGTGTTGGGCGACAAGAGTCAGTTGGAGGTCCGAAGATCGGGATTTGTGCCATTCAAGATGGAGACATGACGTGTGATGTGGGTCCAGGATGTACTGTTTGTACCAGGACTCAGATATAGTGTGCTTTCCATCTCGATGATCGAGAGGAAGGGGTTTGAGGTCTTGTTCCAAGATAGGAAGGCAAGATTCAGGCCCAGAGGCTCTAAGTCCGATGGGATTGTACTCAGAGTTAGAGAGCATGGTCTCTACAAGTTAACGTGCAAGCCTGTGGATCATTGAAAGAACCAAGTGGAGCAAGTGTAGGTTCCAGAGAAGTAGGAGCAGGTGCAGGTGCAAGTGCAGGCTTCAGTGGGGCAGGTACAGGTTCTCGAGAAGAAGGTACACCTTCCCAAGAAGATCCAGATTCCAGAGATTCAGAGGGAGTCTAGCTTGAGATGGAGCTTGCAGATTCAGAGGGAGACTCTGCAGTCCAAGAAGAGCGCATGGTCAGTGGGGAGCAAGGGTGCTCCTACAACTACCAAGAAGGAATCATGGAGAGAGTGGAAGACATTACAGGATAAGAAGAAGAAGCAGGGTACTTCCAGCAGTGACAGCGACACTTCCGAGAAGGGCATAGTTCACCATATCGGGATTGCTGCGATTGTGAGCGCCAAGAGTTAGGCAAGTGTTGCAAGCAATGATGACGATGACGAAGTACTTCCTCGTCTTGGAAGTACCTCCCTCGCTAAGAGGGAGTGTTGATTTGTGTAGCTTGGGAGGTACTCCAACCCTAGGGTTCAGGTTTGGAGAGGAAAGTGCCACAAGGGTTACTTGTGGGCTTGGAACCCAAGGATGGGGTTTTGCACCCAATCGTGTTTGGGGCAATTCCAGATGCACATTTCTACATGTGATGGCATGAGACGATAGAGGGCGAAAAGGAGCATCCAACGTTTTGAGAATTGTCGAATTCCGAGTTGTAGAAGTGGAGAAATGAATTTTGAAGTTGACAATTAATTATTAATTTTCAAGTCATGTAAGCTTGATGTAAAAATTAGCCAATAGATGTATCTCTTCATCTATTCGTTGGAGCCCCTTTATTGGCTTAAATAAAGGGTGATGTGATGTATTTTAAGGCATCCAAGTGTGCAACATATTCTCATGAGAAGGAGCTCTGAAATTGCCCTAGCCACAGCAAGAAGGAGAGGCTCTAGACAACGTGAAGGAGCATCTGAATTCTGTGATGAAGGTCAAGTAGTTGGGGTGACAGCAGGCTGTCTTTGCGCTGGAAGGAGGACCGAGATTGTTGTTTTGAGGCCAAGTAGACTTATCGTTGGGTCAATTGCTAAGGGTCAGAAACATTGTTGTTGGAGTGTGTTTGGGCCCCAATAAGGGGACCGTCTCACGGTTTTAGGGTTGTTGTGCTAGGTCACAGGCCATAGCACACAGCTAGGCTTATTTGTGGGTTGTCAAGGTTTAACTAGTGCTCTAAGCAACCAGCGTGGGTGAGGAGGAGAAATTTGAGGGTATGTCATCGCACTTAAAAGGCTTGTTTGGGGACTGTCAAGAGGGTTTAGGGTTGCAGCACGTGCCCTAACTAGGGTTGTCACAAACAGCGGGAGCAAACACCATTACAGCAATGTTTAGGGAGGAATGTTGGGTCAAAGGAGTTGACCAGTTTGGATCGTGATCATTGTAGCTTGTTGATGCCGTGTGGAGGGTCTTCCAAGGAGGTGAAGAGCCTTCCTAGGAGCAGATTTGACAATGATTGGATTGAGTGCCATTGATCTTATTGGAGGGCAGTGTGTTGGCTACCCAAAGTAGCCCTAGAGCAGCATACAAGAAGGACGTTGTTTGGTGCGTGATTGGGTGAAGCTTGTAGCTTAATGAGTAGCTCTTTGATGGACGAAAGAGGCTACTAGAAGGCAGTTTGAAGCTCGGGAATTAGGCCTACCCAGAGGGCAGATTTATTAGCCCATGTACTTGCAGCAAAAGTGACATGCAGCATTGTTAGGTGGCAGCCCACCCGGAGTCTCGATGTGTAGTGGCCTTCATGGAGTAAGACACTGCTAGTGAGCAGTACGGAAGTGAAGGACTAGCAAGACAAGATACGACATAGAAGTTGCAGCATGTTTGTCATTATATCTTGTATTCCATAAACTATTGTATTATTCAGATTTGGTGATTGTACATTATTGTACAAAGATTTGGTGATTGTACAAAGATTGGTGATTGTACATTATTGTACAATTTTGTTAAAAAATTGTCTATATTATGTGCATGTGTGATACTGTGGTTTATATTCCGCTATGCAAAGTAGTATCGTTGAGATTCTTGGTTTGGTAGCGTCAGAGATTTTAAGATTCTATCCTAGACCCAAGGTCATGGAAATTCAACACTCGACTTCAAGAAGCTATGTGGAAGTGTTGATGGCCCTGAATTGGCAAATCTTTCCAAATATAGACAACTTGTGGGGGCCCTGATGTTCTTGGTAAAGTCTCGTCCTGACATATGCTTCGTTGTGAACATGTTGAGTCAATTTATGGTCCATCCTCATCACATACATTGGATTGCTGCTGAGAATCTCGAGATATCTCTGGGGCATAATCTATTATGGATTGAGATACATTGTCAGGAATTTGAGGTTGCATGGATATATAGATGTTGACTAGGCTGGTAGTGTGGTAGATCATAAAAGCACGTCAGGATCTGCTTCAATTTCTTGGATGATCGGGAAGCAGAAATCAATTGCACTGAGCACCATCGAAGCCAAATACATTGCACTAGTATGGCCTGTTGTGAAGCCGTTTGGTTGAGAAAGCTCTTCAATGAGCTATTTGAGCACGTGTTGGATACCACCGTGATCTTCTGCGACAACCAAAGTGGGATTTGCATTTCAGAGAATCTCGTGTTCTGCGACCGCTCCAAGCACATTGATATCAAGTACCACTTTATCCGGGATATGGTACAACAGGGAGCAATAAGGCTCCAACACATCAGCACTAATGAGCAGGTCGCAGATATCCTGTTCAAATTGGCAACTAGGGCCAAACTCCACCTTCGACAACTCATATGATGGAGATGATATTTTTACTGGATTCCTCTTTCCGAGAGGTGTAGGATTGATCTAAAGATCATCTCATTCTGACAAGTATAAATGGAATTATGAATTTATTTCTTCTATGGACAAATTGTCAAGGTCGGCGAGAAGTCTAATGTAGGCTCATGAAGCCCAACAGATGTGTCTCTTCACCCTCAACGTTGTGTATACATAGAAGAGGCACTTTCCTCATTTGGTCACTCATCATCATCACACATCTTTCTCTCTCTACATTTGATTGGGTCATACAAAATTACAAGCAGCATGTTCCTCTCCACATGTGCGAAGGTTTGACTGGGATTTCTATTATCTACGTTGACCGAGTTGCAGCTAGCTTTGACCAATGTTGACCAAGCAGTGTTTGACTTCAATTGACTGCGATTTTTGTGGGAGAATTTTTGTTTGGGCAGGCTGCATATTTTGGCACAAAAACCGAGATTTTCTAGGCAGTTTGACCAACATTGACTACAGCCCTTTGACCACAAAAGTTGACTATGTGTTGACCAAGTTTGACTAGATTTTTCAAGACTTTTTTGGGTTGATTTGGACTATATTTGGAGGCCAAGTTGACTGGGTTTGACCGAGATGATTTGGAGGAGATTTATTGTTGGTTTGACCAACGTTGACTTTCTGGTCAAGGCATCTTGTTGACTACAGTTTGACTGCACTGTTTACCAATGATTAGGCAAGTAAATTTTGTATATTGTACTCTCTCTCTGTTGAACTTTTGAAGAATAATAAGAATATTTGAACAAAGGGTTTTCCCCTGGCATTCGCCAAATATTGTGTCCTCTTGTCTTGGCTTGTCTTTTGCTTATTATTTAAGTTCTATCTGCATTTACTATCATGTTAATGTGATTGTTAATTTGGAAATTGATATTGGGCTAATAAGAAAAATTGATGTAAATTGCTCTTAAGCACAAAACATACCATTGTTATCTAAAATTAACATGGGATCAGAGTTGACGTGAAGACAAAGCCCAAACAAGAGTGAGAAGAGCAATCACTAAGATTTGTTGATCAAGGACAAGATTCAATGTCCTCATCATCTTAACTTCAAATCTGATGACAAGCTCAATGATAATTCTGATTATCATGCATGGAAGATGTCTCTTGACTTGACTTTGGAAGAGCATGATGTTATGGACTATGTGCAAGGAAAGATTATTGAACCTCCTTCAAATGCACCGATTGCCGCTAAGACAAAGTACAAGAAGATCTAGATCATCAAGGATTCTATTCATAAACATTTAGTTGCTTACATCTCCAATTTGGGCACATGATGTATGACAAGTTGGTTAGCATGTTCAAAGCTAGCAATGGAAACCAAATCCTCTTTCTCAAGAACAAGTTGAAGGACATAAAGAAGGGAAGAGGAGAAGATATCCAATCCTACTTCATGAGGATTACCAAAATCAAAAATGATCTTCTATCAATTAAAGAAGTTATTGTTGACAGGGAGCTCACTCTCATTGCCCTTGGAGGTCTCCCTCATGAATGGGATGTGTTCAACACTATTATCCTCAACACTGACCGGATTCCAGGTTTTGATGAATTGTTGACTAGATGTACTCAAGAAGAAACAAAGATGATAGAGAGAGACATGCCTTCAAATAGGAATGATCCTATTGCATTCTCCGCTCATGCTAAAAAGAAGAACAATGCAGGTTCAAAGAAGCAATGTAAAGGAAGACCGAGATTCAAAGATGGAAGAAAGGGTAGATGCTTCATTTGTAACAGGTTTGGCCACTATGCTAGGGAGTGTCCTAATAGAAGGGATACACCTCGGGATGATGACAACAACAACCGCAACAATTTCAAGGGCAACAACAATCAAAGGAATGGCGGGTTCAACAACAAAGGAAAAAGGAGCCCTCCCGCTACTCAACATGGAAATGGTCGACCTCCCAAAAGATCAAGAAACTTTAGGTATGATGAATCTAATGTTGTAGATAACAAGAAAAAATAATTTTATCTTATATCTGCCCTCTCTATTGCCTCTCCTCCAGATACTTTGGGAAATTGGTTGATTGATAGTGGTGCCTCAAGGCACTTCACTAGGTATAAGGAAGCTCTTTCAAATCTGATAGAAAAGGATACAAATTTGGAAATCATTCTTGGAGACAATGCCACCTATCCTATGAAAGGAGTTGGGAATGTTACTCTTCAATTGAATCAAGGTAACACCATTCATTTACAAGAAGTACTATATGTACCCGATCTAAAGAAGAACCTAGTATCTATCTCCGCGATGGAAGACGAAGGATTCAAGGTGGCATTCATTGATGGAAAGGTAAGTGTTTGGAAAAGAAATTTCAAAGAAGCATTTACTCTTGGATTCAGGGTTGACAACCTATATCAAGTTGGAGGAAGTCCATTGGAAGCTATGTCTTGCGACACATCTCTTCAATCTGAATTATGGCACCACAGGTTTGCTCATCTACATTATAAGGCTCTAGTCGATGCAAGGAAGATGGTGACAGGTATGCCCAAATTTAAAGTAGAATTTAAAGGTGTTTGTCAAGGATTTGTCGAAGGAAAACATACAAGGGGACCATTCCCCTCAAGTGATAGCAAGACTACCGACATTTTGCAATTCGTTCATTCTGATCTATCTAGTATGTTGCCCGTGACATCTTTGGGAGGATATTTATATTATGCTATCTTTGTGGTTGACTTCTCTTGCAAAACTTGGATTTATTTCTTGAAGAAGAAGGCTGAAGTGTTCACATGGTTCTGCTCTTTCAAAGCCTTGGTTGAAAATCAAACAAGGAAGAAGATCTAAATATTGAGGACGGGTAACGGAACCGAATATGAATCAAAATATTTCAGTGATTATTGCAGAGAAGTTGGCATTAAGAGGGAGAATTCTACCGCATATACTCCTGAGCAAAATGGTGTTGTTGAAAAGAAGAATCGTTATATTATAGAAGCCACTCGTGCCATGCTTCATGATCAAGGCTCTCCAAAGTTCTTATGGGGAGAAGTTATCAACACTATCATGTATGTTCAAAATCGATGCCCTCATCAAGCATTGGACTCCAAAACTCCTGAAGAGGTTTTCACCAGTAAGAAACCTGATGTTTCTCACTTTAGAATTTTTGGCAACTTTGTGTATTTTCATGTGCCGAAAGAAAAGAGAAGCAAATTGGATGCATTTGGGAAGAAAGGAACATTTGTGGGCTATAGTGAAACTTCAAAGGCATATAGAATCTATGTGCCTGGTCAAAGAGAAGTGGAAATAAGTCATGATATCACTTTTGATGAAGATGCTGCCCTTGGTAAGATTAAGAACCTTCCTATTCCAAAGAAAGACAAAGAAACAGATACAGGAAAGCAGGGAGAACCGCAGGATGAGCCGATGCCCGATGCTGAAGGACCGATGGATCCCATTGATCCACCGCCTCATGAGGCCTCCTCCTCAAAAAGGAGACCCTCGTGGCTCAGGGACACTCTCGAAGATGCCGAGGGACATATTGCACCTCGGGGGACATTTCGTGGAAGTAAGAAGTTGAATAGATACCAAGGGTAATTAGTTGCCATGAGCACCATTGTTCAAACTTTGCAAATTCGAATAAGTTGTGAAGCACCAAGTTTGGAAGGATGATATGAACGAAGAGTATGAGTCGATTATGAAGAATGATGTCTAGGATGTGGTCCCTAAACCCAAGAACAAATTTGTTGTCACCTCGAAATGGCTCTACAAAATCAAGCATGGAGTTGATGGAAGTGCTGAAAAGTTCAAGGCCATGTTTGTTGTTCGAGGCTTCTCTCAAAAGGAAGCTATGGACTATGATGAGATATTTGCACTAGTTGCCCGATATACCACCATTCGTTCGATCATTACCCTTGCTGCCTCACAAGGATGGAATTTACATCAAATGGATGTCAAGGTTGCCTTCTTGCATGGCTCACTTAAGGAGGAAGTCTATGTTGAACAACCCGAGGGGTTCAAAGTTCAAGATCGGGAGACACATGTATGCAAGTTGAAGAAAGCCCTCTATGGGTTGAAGCAAGCTCCCTGGGCTTGGTATGAGAGGATCGACAGTTATCTGATGAAGTTGGGTTTTACAAGAAGTGAAGTTGATCTAAACAATTTAAGGTTGAAAATGATTGACCTCTCATCTTAGTACTTTATGTGGACAATCTCTTTCTGACAGGTGCAAACCCTCTTATTTATCAATGCAAGAGGGAGTTGGCTTTTGAATTTGAGATGAAGGACCTACAATTGATGCACTACTTCCTAGGCTTTGAGGTCTGGCAAAAGTCAAGTGAGATTTTCCTTTCTCAAGGAAAATATATTGTGAAGCTACTTGAATAATTTGGAATGGTGGATTGTAAGTCCATGACTACTCCAATGGAACTTAACTTCAAGAAGTTATGCGGAAGTGTTGTTGGGCCCAATTTGGGAAATCCTTCTAAGTATTGTCAACTCGTGGGGGCCCTGATGTTCTTGGTGAACTCCCATCCGGACATATGCTTTGCAGTGAATACATTGAGTCAATTTATGGTCAAGCCTCATCACATACATTGGATTGCTGCCAAGAATCTCTTGAGATATCTTCGGGGCACGATCACCTATGGACTAAGATACACTGTAGGGAATTTGAGGCTCCATGGTTATTCTGATGTTGACTGGGCTGGCAGTGCGGTGGATCATAAGAGCACATCGGGATGTTGCTTCTCACTAGGTTCTACTTAAATATCCCGGATGAGCAGGAAGCAGAAATCCGTTGCTTTGAGCACTGTCGAGGCCGAATATATTGCTGCTAGTATGGCCTCCTGTGAAGTTGTTTGGTTGAGGAAGCTCTTTAGTGAGTTGTTTGGGCATGTGCTAGATACCACCATGATTTACTGCGACAACCAACGTGGGATTCATCTTTCTAAGAATCTCGTGTTTCATGACCGCTCCAAGCATATTGATATTAGGTACCACTTTATTCGGGATATGGTACAACGGGGAGCAATAAGGCTCCATCACATTGGGCCTCCTGAACAGGTCGCAGATATTCTTACAAAGCCCTTGGGGAAGGTCAAATTGTTAACCTTCTGTGAACGACTTGGAGTCATGGAGAGACCCTCTTATGAGGGTCCCATTTGAGTTGCATATTGAGCTCTGGGAGCTTCGGGGGGCTTGGAGGTACTTCTTGGAGCTATGACTGACCATAGGGTGAGTGGTTCACCTTCCCCTAGGGGTGCGTTGTGTACAGGGTTAGTGGTTCACCTTCCCCTTTGATACCCCATGATAGTTGATATATGCATAGGATGAATGGTTCACCTTCTCCTATGGCATATGAGCAGGATGAGTGGTTCAACTTCTCCTGCCAATACATCCTACCCATGCAGTCGAGGACTCATGGGAAGTACCTCTCATCTGGCCAATGAGTAGGGAAATGAAGATAGGGACCATAGTACTACCGATGGACGCATCGTGTACTACTGTACTCCCTATGCTAGGATGTTTGATATTGACTTCAGGTCAGTGGAGAGTGGTATGATACACTCTCGATCATTTCTTCTTTGTTATTTCTTCATGGTTCAACAGAGAAAGGACGACAAGGATGGTACAAATAGACAGAAAGTTTGGCAAGTGGAGTTCTCCCTAGTTGAGAGGGACTGTTAAAATTGGCAGCTAGGGCCAAACTCCACCTTGAACAACTCATATGATGCAGATGATATTTTTATTGGATTCCTCTTTCCGAGAGGTGTAGGATTGATCTAAAGATCATCTCATTCTGACAAGTATAAATGGAATTATGAATTTACTTATTCTATGGACAAATTGTCAAGGTCAGCCAGAAGTCTAATGTAAGCTCATGAAGCCCAACAGATGTGTCTCTTCACCCTCAACGATATGTATAAATAGAAGAGGCACTTTCCTCATTTGGTCACTCATCATCACACATCTTTCTCTCTCTACATTTGATTAGGTCATACAAAATTACAGGCAGCATGTTCCTTTCCACATGTGCGAAGGTTTGACAAGGATTTTTGGTCTCTACGTTGACCAAGTTGCAGCCAGCTTTGACCAGCATTGACCAGGCAGTGTTTGACTTCATTTCACTACGATTTTTGTGGGAGAATTTCTGTTTGGGCAGGTCACATATTCTGGCATAGAAACCGAGATTTTCTGGGCAGTTTAACCAACATTGACTACAACCCTTTGCCGTAGAAGTTGACTGTGTTGTGACCAAGTTTGACCAGATTTTTCAAGATTGTTTTGGGCTGATTTGGACTATCTTTGGAGGCCAAGTTGACTAGGTTTGACCGAGCTGATTTGGAGGACATTTACTGTTGGTTTGACCAACGTTGACCTTCTAGTTAGAACATCTTGTTGACTGCAATTTGACTGAACTGTTTTACAGTGATTGGTCAAGTAAATTTTGTATATTGTTACTCTCTCTGTTGAACTTTTGAAGAATAAGATTTGATCAAAGGGTTTTTCCCTGGCATATGCCAAATATGCATCCTCTTGTCTTGGCTTGTCTTTTGCTTATTATTTATGTTCTATCTGCATTTACTATCATGTTAATGTGATGGCTAATCTGGAAATTGATATTGGGCTAATAAGAAAAATTGAAGTAAATTGCTCTTAAGCATAGAACATACCATTGTTATCTAAAATTAACATATCCTCATGAAGCCTTTGGGGAAGGTCAAATTCTTAGCCTTCCGAGAGAGACTTGGAGTCGTGGAAAGACCCTCCCATGAAGGTCCCGCTTGAGTTGGACACTAAGCTCTGGGAGCTCCTGGGGGCTTGGGGTACTTCTTGGAGCTATGGACGACCATAGGGTGAGTGGTTCACCTTCCCCTATGCGGTGCGCTATGTACAGGGTGAGCAATTCACCTTCCCCTCTGATACCTCATGGTGACATGTGTGTAGGGTAAGTGGTTCACCTTCCCCTCCGATTGACATATGCATAGGACGAGTGGTTCACCTTCTCCTACGACATATGAGCAGGATGAGTAGTTCACCTTCTCCTGTTGATGCCCCAGCATACATCCTACACATGTAGTACGGGACTCATGGGAAGTACCTCTCATCTAGCCAATCAATTGGGAAACGTGGATAGGGACCATAGCACTATCGATGGACGCATTGTGTATTGTCGTGCTTCCTATGTCTGGGATGTGCATGGTGTTCAACAACTTGATCTGGGATCATTTGAGGTTCTACCTCTGGACTGACTTTTGTTAGTAGAGAGTGGTAAGGTCTTGTAACTCACTCTCGATCAATTCTTCTTCATTATTACTTCATGGTTCACCAGAGAAGAGATGAGATGATAGAGATGATACATGACAACAAGATGGCATGATGATCGATGACAACAGATAAATTGGCAGGTGGAATTCTCTCTAGTTAAGAGGGAGTGTTAAAATTGGCAACTAGGGCCAAATTCCACCTTGGAACAACTCATTTGATGGAGATGATGATTGCATTGAATTCCTCTTATCGAGAGAAACAAAATTGATATTAAGATCATCTCATTTGGACAAGCAGGCTGCAGAATTGTGATTTTGAATTTATGCCCACACATGTTCAAATTGTTCAATTCGGCATCATCATCATGTAGCCTCAAGAAGCCCAATGAATGTGTCTCTTCACCCACAAAGAATTGTATAAATACAAGAGACCTCACACCTCATTTGGCATCATCATCACTCATACATTTTTCTCTCTCTTCATCTGATTGGTTCATACAGCTATTGGGCAACTTCTCTCTCTCACATGTGTGGCGAGAAGGACGAGTTTTCTGGGTAGAATAGCAGACCAAAATTTCAGAGTTCTGTAACAGGTTTGACCAGCATTGACCGAGGGCTGGTTGACCAAGTTTGACTGCATTTTTGGGGTCAAAAGTTCGATCTTTTTAGGCCACATTTCTGGGCGCAGAAATCGGGGAATTCTGGACTGTTTACCCAGCATTGACTGAGGGCTGGTTGACCAAGTTTGACTGCATTTTTGGGGTCAAAAGTTCGATCTTTTTAGGCCGCATTTCTGGGCACAGAAATCGGGGAATTCTGGACTGTTTGACCAGCGGTGACTTCAGGGTTGACTGCAGTTTGACCACAGAAAAGTTACAACAGTTTTCTCTTTCCTTTGACCAAGTTTAACCAAGCTATTTTGGGCTGACTTTGACCTCCTGATCAGGCTGAGCTTGACTGAGCAAGACCAAATTGCTTTGAAGTTGATTTGCTGTTGTTTTTACAAGCATTGACTTTTTGGTTAGGGATGAAGTTTGACTACAGAAATTTACAGAGTTGTTTTGGTTTTGAATTGGGCAAGTCAATTGACTTTTGTACACTCTCTCTCTGCTGAACTTGTGATATAATAAGAATTGATCAAAGTAATTTGATATAATAAGAATTGATCAAAGGGTTTTACTGGAGCATCCACCAAATCTGGTGTCCTCTCTTGTCTTGACGTGTCTTCTGCATTTTGTATTTTGTTTCATGTTCTATCTGTCTTTACTGTCAATATGATTATTGTGATTGCTATTGGAAATTGGAAACTGTTATTGGGCTACTAAGGAACATACCATTGTTAACTAAAATTAACAATTTCCAATCTGAAAACTAGCTTTGGGGTGCAAGTCCCCGTGTTAATGAGAAAGGTGCAAACACTTTCGGTTCCATGCCTTGCAAGCCATCTTTGGCATATGGTTGTTATCTGTGTGACATTACATGCTATTGCAAACCTTCTTTGGAATGTTGTTGTCATCTGTGTGATTTTACAGGCTATTGCAAGCTGTCTTTGACATGTGGTTGTCATCTATGTGAGATTGCAGGACATCAGGTTATAATGGCATGTCCCTATGTCGGGATTTCCTCCTCTTCTTCTTCCGATGGGCTTTTAGCAAAGCATCTCCTCAATGTGCATAAAAAGCCCAAACTCTGGTACCGTCAGCATAGGCCACTACAATGCTAGGAAGATTTATATCTCCAGCTAAAGAGAATATTGAGCACCTTGTTTCGGTTCATCTTCTAGGTTTAATACGTTTTCTGTTCTTGAAATCTCTGCCACAACAATACTTCCCCGTATCGCCAAACCCTAAACCCTCAATCTAGCAAACTCGGATTCATTCAGGGGTAGCAAAAATCCATATTTTATCTGAAGAAACAAAGGGTTAAGTATAGAACCTGTAATGGTTCCATGGACTACAGTTCCGTTCTTGAGCTCGATGGAGACTGTCTCATTATTCAGCTTCATCAAAAATCTGTCAGACGTACACAAAAGGGCTTAAGTTTATAGCATCATCTTCCTAAAGGTACTTGTTGTGGGGCAAAATCCCACAGAAATACTCAAATTTCACTGGAACTTAGTCTTCTAACATTCTGCAGGAGACAACCCTCGGTAGCATGCAAAACCTCAAATATACAGCGGGTACGTAAAACCCATAAACTTTAAAATGAAATACAAGACGCCATGAAACAATACCTGACGAGCTTCATGCTTGCAGAGCGTTGAGAAAATGCAGCGGTAGCAGATGTTCCGTAACAAAATGCAGCGTCCGATTCAAACTTCTGGGTTGAGCCTCTTACACTCTAAATAACTTAATATTAAAATGAAATTTGAAAAACAAGCTTTCGGATTAAATAGAAGGGGTTTCACGTAAACGAAGGGTAAGTCCAAGCGGTTAACGCGCTTGTTTTATTGATTCAACTATGAGATACAAAATAAGATTTTAATTTTAAAAAGTAGATAGCAATACATTATAATAATAATTTAATTTAATTTCAAAATTAAATTGATGTTTCATTTTTAAGTTAAAGTTCATTTCGACATAAATTGGTGTATGAAATTTAAATCTGTTTGTGGAGAGTCATTTCGCTGCTAGAATTTGCAGAGGTATAGTTAGAATTTTAGGATTATAGTTTAGGTGGTTGAGTGTTCAGTTCTTTTCTTTCTATTGAGTTTAATTTCAAAAGATATGTTGGGCCTAATGTGATAAGGTTATAAGAGTAAGCATCGTCGCCTATAGGATGTATTGGTTCTTGCTAAGTCATAAATTATTGATATATCTTGCTTGTCAATAGTTGTATACACTCTTGGTGTTATAGTGGCAACTAAAAGATTTGATCATGGGCCTCACCCAAATTATGATTGCAGTTGGATATGCTCTTGGTATTATAGTGGCAACCAAAAGATATCATCATGGGCCTCACGAAGATTGCTCCAACATTCACTATGGCTCAAAAAAAATAAAAATAAAAATTGAGGGAGGTATACATACTCTACCCCTTTTGATTTGAACTTGTGATCTTTTGCAAAAAGTGAGTTAATGATGTAAAGTTCTCTCTTCTATTTAATTTTTTAAAGCTAGATACAAGCGTTTTAAGATGCTATAGTCTAAGTAAGAGACGAAGTGGTTTTTTTTACAGGAAAACCAATTATGCAATTTAAAACAAGATTGTGATTTTTTGTTGTTTAAAATACATTTTTGAATGCATGAATGGATTCGGCGAAAACCCCTTCTACAAATTAACTTAAACTCGAAGTTTTTTAAAATATCTGTCAGATTTTGGTTAAAAGTAATCGGAAAAAAATGTGTCATATTCATCAACTAGCTAGACTATGCTTTTAAAACAGGGTCAAAACATTTTATTGCAAAAATTTATGGCTTAGGTTCTCATTAATTAGTAGAATTATAACTTTCTTTGAAATTTTTCAATATGAAAAGAGTTGAATTTGTCTACCTATTAATTTATTCCATGTATTAATTGTGAAGAGTAGGAGAAGCATGAAGAGTTCTTTTGGAATACAATATAGTGCTATATGTTTTATTGATATATAAGCTACACAAAGTAGGAAGGGGAGTTAATTGGGTCTAGCCTACGTGGTTGAGAGGAATGTATGTTATTCTCACCCAAGTTCAATTCCCTCAAGTAACATGTTGAGCTCTTAACAATTATATCATTGTAATGAGTTTGAACCTTATTGTTGGTTGACCTTGTGCCCAAGAGATTATGGGGTTTATCTTGGGTGCCCTCCTCGAAATGAGGGGAAGTATTTGAGGGTGTTCCCCAAGTGTCTAACCTAGAAAAAAATTACAAAATGAAATAAAATAAAATAGGGAGGGGAACGCCTAGTAAGCAATGAGAATGATCAAAGTGCAACAAGTCAATATTCTTGTTAAAGAAGAGAACAAGCTACATAAAGAAGGGAGGGGAAGGTCAAGCAAGCGAGGATAATGATTACCTCAAAAGGGGAGGGAAAGGTTAAACAAGCAAGGAGAATGAATATGAAAAGAGGGGAGGGGAAGGTCAAGCAAATAAGGAGAATGATCACCTCACAACTAACTAATATTCTTGTTAAAGGAGCAAGCAAGCTACACAGACAAGGGAGGGGAAGGTCAAGAAAGCAAGGTTAATGATTACCTCCAACAATCAAAATTCTCATTAAAAGAGAGAGCAAGAAACACAAAAGAGAGAGGGAGAGAGGCACAGAGAGAGCAAGCAAGCATGATGATCACCATGCAATGAATCAATATGGAATCAATATTCTTGTGAAAGGAGGGAGAATACTACACAAATGATGGAAGGGGCAACTTTGTGAGCAAAATGATGATTACGACATAACAAATCAATATTCTTGGTAGAGGGTGGAGTCAGCCACACTAAGAAGAGAGGGTAAGGTCGAGCAAGCAAGCAATATGTTTACCCTACAACTTCAAGATACTCACCAAAGGAGCGAGCAAGCCATGCAAGAGGGGAAGGCCAAACAAGTAAGCAACAACCAAGCAAGGCACTTGTTAAAAGATGTAACCAACCATGCAAATGAGCAAAGGGAAGGTCAAGCAAATAAGTGGAAAAATCTTCCCATAACCACTAAATATATAGATGTTAAAGGACAGAATGAGTGACACAAATGTTGGAAGGGAAGGTGGAACAAGCAAGATGAGTTGATCACCTTGTAACCAATCAACATACTTGTTGGAGGAGGGAGATAGCCATGAAGAGGAAGGAGGGGAAGGTTGAACATGAGAGCAAAATTATCACCGTGATATCAATTAATATATTTGTTAAAGGAGTGAGCAAGCCACAAAAAAGAGGGAGAGGCCCATGTCACAAATGTTATCAAATGTATTATTATAATAAATGTACATAAACACATGTTATAAACATTGACTAGGGCCAGCCTAATTTTAAATATTAAATTACTTTGTTTTTACGTAGGGCCCTAATAACGTGAAAGTGTTTATAAATAACATTATAATATCAAATAATAGACATTAAATAATTTAACGTGAATTTTAGTAAATTAACCATTATTTATACATGGTTTAGGATAATATGTACTTTGGTTGATTTGAACATAAACACAATAATATCATTAGATAGTGATAATATTATAATATTATTATCTCCATAGGCTATTATATGTGTTTAAGTATGGAATCGTCAGTCAACTTTTAGTACGCGTTATCCTTCCTGATGTATACTCTATCATGCCCGCCTCTCGCACGTATTATGCATTAGGTTTTTGTTTGACCATTTATTTTGGTAAAAAAATGTTCAATAATTTTCAATTTACAAAGTAAAATTTTAACAATTACTTTCTTATTTATTGCAATATTTTTAATCAGCATTTATTTACTGTAATTTTAAAAATCATATTATTTCATACTTCTTACTTAATTCGTGATTGCACAATAATAAATAATAACTTATAACTGATAACTTAAAGATTAAATGCTTATTATGCCTACCCCCCTCTAAGATTTTTGTATATTTGCAGTAGTTGTTAGATCGCAGTTATTAGGATATCTATCCTCCTAAATATAAAGGAAACTTGTGGGCTAGGAAACGTGTGCCCATTGTAATTTATTGAACTTCGCCATCGCTTTTCTTAGAGTACATGTCCTCAGAACTTTTGTGCATTAATGCTTATTAGACTCTATGACCAAATGTTCAGAATCAGTGCGATAACACTTTACCTTTTGGGAGATCTAATAGTACACTTGGTTAGGAAATGTGAGGTCTTACTGTAGAAACAAGGTGGGGACTCGTACAAGATAAATGATATTAGTGATGGAGTACAACTGTCATTTTATAGTGGAAGTTGTACATTAAATTGTGCAATATTAATTAATAGTGAAGTACATCTCACATCATGACATGATAAGAAGTGGAAGAATCGAACCAATAGTATTTTAGATAAATGAATTTAAATATGGTTTAAAAATAATAAATTTAAATTTATAATGTTAAACTTTGGAAAAGTTTCATAAATTTTTGGACAACTTAGATTTAATGTCAACATCAAATTCTTTTTAATACGTTATTACCCTGTTGCTGCAGGGAATAATAAAATTTTATAGTGTTTTAAGCTTCTATCTCCAATATTTAATGGTGTTTAAACTATATATCTCAAAACATAACTATATAAGTACAATAATTCATAACTACTTTTTTCTAAAAATTAACAATAACGTGTAAAATTATGATTTTATTATATGCGAGTCATTATGACATTTTCGGAAATCACTAACAAGTTAACGATGATGTGTATATTTTAAAATAAATTGTATTTGAGAGCTAGAAATAGTCAAGACTTGTATATATACATCAATTCAATTCTAAACCCTGCTTGAAGCAGTCAAAACGTGTATACATACATCAATTTTAAACCCTGCTTGAAGTAATGAAAAACCATGGAGAGATGTGAATTCCATTTTGAAATTCCAACCCTCCTATTAATGAGTTATTTAAAGTGAATAACTTTGCAGAAACGTCAATCTAGCATTATGTTACATCATTAAAGGAGAGGTCAATAAATGTTATCTATGAGAAGCTTGGCAAGGTACGATTTGATGGATGATGCACCCGTCACTACATCTCATCTTGATATGGAGAATGAATGGCCCTAATTCGATTTCAAGTTCACTCATAACTTTTGCCAAAGGACCATTCTAGAGTTATATTTGTCCTCTCAAGTATTAACTGCCATTGATGAAATTAGTGCTGGGAAAAGTACGATATTTTTTTCCCTCAGAAAAGGTACGATTTGATGGATGATGCATATGCCAATCCGTCCAATCCAAGAGATCAACAACGAATGCCCTCGTATTTTATCCACATTAAACGATTACAACTTTATTACTTGGCTTAACTGGGCTAAATTCAAAATATGAAAGATAATTAATAGTAAAGTACATCTGCCATCATTACATAATAAGAGGTGAAAGAATTGAACCAATAATATTTTAGATAGAAGAATTTAAATATGGTTTAAAAATAATAAATTTTAATTTATAATGTTAAACTTTGGAAAAGTTTCATAAATTTTTGGACAACTTCGATTTAATGTCAACATCAATTTTTTTAATACGTTATTACCCTCGAATAATAAGAATTTAATTTTAAAAAGTAGATAGGAATACATTATAATAATAATTTAATTTAATTTTAAAGTTAAATTGATGTTTCATTTTAAAGTTAAAGTTAATTTCAACATAAATTGGTGTATGAAATTTAAATCTATTTTTGGAGAGTCATTTCACTGCTAGAATTTGCAGAGGTGTAGTTAGAATTTTAGGATTGTAGTTTAGGTGGTTGAGTGTTTGGTTGTTCTCTTCTCTATTGGGTTTAATTTCAAAAGATATGTTGGGCCTAATGTGATAAGGTCATAAGAGTAAGCATCGTCACCTATAGGATGTATTGGTTCTTGCTAAGTCATAAATTATTGATACATCTAGGTTGTCAATAGTTGGATACACACTTGGTGTTATAGTGGAAACTACAAGATTTGATCATGGGCATCACCCAAATTACGGCCTCATCTAGATTGCAGTTGGATATACTCCTGGTGTTATAGTGGCAACAAAAAGATTTGATCATGGGCCTCACGGAGAATACTCCAACATTCACTATGGTTCAAAAAAAAATTAAAAAATTGAGAGAGGTATACATACTCTACCCCTTTTGATTTGAACTTGTGATCTTTTGCAAGAAGTGAGTTAATGATGTAAAGTTCTCTCTTCTATTTAATTTTTTAAAGCTAGATACAAGTGCTTTAATATGCTATATTCTAACTAAGAGATGAAGTGGTTTTTTTACCGGAAACCAATTATACAATTTCAAGCAAGATTGTGATTTTTTGTTGTTTAAAATACATTTTTGAATCCATGAATGGATTCAGCGAAAACCCCTTCTACAAATTAATTTAAACTCGAACTTTTTTAAAACATCTATCAAATTTTAGTAAAATAATCGGAAAAAAAACGTGTCATATTCATCAACTAGGTAAACTATTCTCTTAAAAAAGGGTCAAAACATTTTATTGCAAAAATTTATGGCCAAGGTTCTCATTAATTAGTAGAATTATAACTTTCTTTGAAATTTTTCAATAAGAAAAGAGTTGAATTTGTCTACCTATTAATTTATTCCATGTATTAATTGTGAAGAGTAGGAGAAGCATGAAGAGTTTTTTTGGAATACATTATAGTGTTATATGTTTTATTGATATATAAGCTACACAAAGTAGGGAGGGGAGTTAATTGGGTCAAGCCCACGTGGTTGAGAGGAATCTCTATTATTCTCACCCAAGTTCAATTCCCTCAAGTAACATGTTGAGCTCTTAACAATTATATCATTGTAATGAGTTTAGACCTTATTGTTGATTGACCTTGTCCCCAAGAGATTATGGGGTTTATCTTGGATGCCCTCCTCAAAATGAGGGGAAGTACCTGAGGGTGTTCCCCAAGTGTCTAACCTAGAAAAAAAATTACAAAATGAAATAAAATAAAATAGGGAGGGGAACGCCTAGCAAGCAATGAGAATGATCAATGTGCAACAAGTCAATATTCTTGTTGAAGAAGAGAGAAAGCTACATAAAGAAGGGAGGGAAAGGTCAAGCAAGCGAGGATAATGATTACCTCGAAAAGGGAGGGAAAGGTTAAACAAGCAAGGAGAATGAATATGAAAAGAGGGGAGAGGAAGGTCAAACAAGCAAGGAGAATGAATATGAAAATAGGGGAGGGAAAGGTCAAGCAAATAAGGAGAATGATCACCTCACAACTAACTAATATTCTTGTTAAAGGAGCAAGCAAGCTACACAGACAAGGGATGGGAAGGTCAAGAAAGCAAGGTTAATGATTACCTCCAACAATCAAAATTCTCATTAAAAGAGAGAGCAAGCAACACAGAAGAGAGAGGGAGAGAGGTAGAGAGAGAGCAAGCAAGCAGGATGATCACCATGGAATGAATCAATGTGGAATCAATATTCTTGTGAAAGGAGGGAGAATATTACACAAATTATGGAAGGGGCAACCTAGTGAGCAAACACGATGATTACTACATAAAAAATCAATATTCTTGGTAGAGGGTGGAATCAGCCACACTAAAAAGAGAGGGTAAGGTCGAGCAAGCAAGCAAGATGTTTAGCCTCCAACTTCAAGATACTCACCAATGGAGTGAGCAAGCCATGCAAGAGGGGAAGGCCAAACAAGTAAGCAACAACCAATCAAAGCACTTGTTAAAAGATGTAACCAACCATGCAAATGAGCAAAGGGAAGGTCAAGCAAATAAGTGGAAAGATCCTCCCATAACCACTAAATATATAGATGTTAAAGGACGGAATGAGTGACACAAATGTTAGAAGGGAAGGTGGAACAAGCAAGATGAGTTGATCACCTTGTAACCAATCAACATACTTGTTGGAGGAGGGAGATAGTCATGAAGAGGAAGGAGGGGAAGGTTGAACAGGAGAGCAAAATTATCACCCTGGTACCAATTAATATATTTGTTAAAGGAGTGAGCAAGCCACAAAAAAGAGGGAGAGGCCCATGTCACAAATGTTATCAAATGTATTATTATAATAAACATACATAAACACATGTTATAAACGTTGACTAGGGCCAACCTGATTTTAAATCTTAAATTAGTTTGTTTATACGTAGGGCCCTAATAATGTGAAAGTGTTTATAAATAACATTATAATATCAAATAATACATATTAAATAATTTAACGTGAATTTGAGTAAATTAACCATTAGTTATACATGGTTTAGGATAATATGTACTTTGGTTGATTTGTACATAAACACAATAATATCATTAGATAGTGATAATATATAATATTATTATCTCCATAGGCTATTATATGTGTTTAAGTATGGAATCGTCTGTCGACTTTTAGTACGCGATATCCTTCCTGATTTATACTCTATTATGCCCACCTCTCGCACGTATTATGCATTAGGTTTTTGTTTGACCATCTATTTTGGTAAAAAATGTTAAATAATTTTCAATTTTACAAAGTAAAATTTTAACAATTACTTTTTTATTTATTGCAATATTTTTAATCAGCATTTATTTGTTGTAATTTTAAAAATCTTATTATTCCATACTTCTTACTTAATTCGTGATTGCACAATAAGAAATAATAACTTATAACTTAAAGATTGAATGCTTATTATGCCTGCCCCCTCTAAGATTTTTGTATATTTGTTGTAGTTGTTAGATCACATTTATTAGGATATCTCTCCTCCTAAATATAAAGGAAACTTGTGGGCTAGGAAACGTGTGCCCATTGTAATTTATTGAACTTCGCCATTGCTTTTCTTGGAGTACATGTCCTCAGAACTTGTGCGCATTAATGATTATTAGATGTAGAAATTTTGAATAATATAACACTTATTCACAGAGATTATCCTGATTATACACTATTTGCGGAATGCATGCATAATACATAACCTCCTCTACCATTGATCATCAATTTGCGGAATTAAAAAAACAATCACATGCGCACATTGAAACATCAATCACACATATCAACACAGTATGTAATGGGGAAAGAATGCAGCTGAAAACCCCCAACTATTTGTATATTATAATGATAGAGAACATGTAACAATACATAGTACAATACTCCTCACAAGTACTCAGTACTATCTCCACATTCTACATACAAACTAGCTCAGATCTGAACAAGTCACGAGTTCAAATCTCCTCCACTATTTGCCTGCCTCTACTACACAATCCAAGTTGAGAATAGATGAGATCCAAGTTTGAATCCCCTTGGCTTGTACTTCGAAATACTCATTGGCAATCTCAATCAATGATTGTGCAAATCTCATGCACAACTATAGTCACAACTGGTAGTAGTCTCACCCTTTCACCCACCTCTAACACTTGTCTCCATTGAACTGTCCATGCACTGAGTTAACTGATGTATTATTTAGTTGATTTATGAGTTAATAATTAGTGAACTAATCAATAATTAATTCACACCACTCATCACTAGTGTATTTGTCAGTTAGACTAAATACAACTAGTTCAACTAAGTTAAACTGAACACAACTCCATAAACTCCTCAATCAACTCCACCAAACTCAATCACTTGAGTTCTAACTGAAGTCCATCATGCAATAGTTCAACTAACCCATAGGACAAGCGTATTTCCTTCTGGTAGTTGCATGTGCCACATCTATAGCTCGAACTGAAGTGCTGCAAGAGGATAAGATAATGTTTATAATCCAAATATTATTAAGAGCTAATAATATTCGACTGTTCTATATTTGACTAGCAGTCTAAAAATAGACTCCGCCCATATGTCTAAAAATAGAGGTCCATCTATTTTTACCAACATGACCAATCATCCATAAATAGCATCCTG
>APFE030149824.1:0-11353 GCA_000404065.3 Pinus taeda | reverse complement strand
ATGAATCAGGTTCCCAAAGACGAACCTCATGTTGAATGTTATCCTTTAAAGTCCCTATGGAGACATCAATCCTCTGCTTCTCTGAAATATCATTTTCCCTTATATTCAATGTTTGAAAGTCCTCAATGTTATCTGCCATTGAACACTTTTGCTAAAGAAGGTGCTTCTCTTTGTATCCTCATAATGTGCTATCATTTCCTCCGTGAAAATTGACCACGTGTCAAGTGGTTTATGAGAACAAAGCCCTTTATACCATAAAAATTGATTTGATTCTAAATAATTAGATGTAATACATACCTTTTGTAATAGTGGTACACCATGTAGATCAAAATATTTCTCCATCTGTAGTATCCAATTTACCGGATCCTTGCCATCAAACTTCCTCATCTCCCTTTTTCTTGATTTTAGGAGCTCGATCTTGAAACAAATGTAACTCTGTAATTTCAGATCTTCCAATTCTGAAATCATGACCTGTAGTAGTCCTCTGCGTCCTCTTTCCAATGTCACCAGTCTGATCGAAATTGGATTGTCCAAGAAAGAGTTATGCACAATCTCCCAATATGACTTGATTATACCCCTTTCAGAATAACAAACTTGTATGACATTCCACATGTCACTATTTTGACCTTCGGATCTGAAAAATACACACAAAAAACTACAATTCGTCCTCTTTCTATAACTTCTTACAAAATTTCAATCTGATGCTCAGAGAGAAAGTTATGACGATTTTCCCAAGGTCACCCGTTTAAGATGTAATTCAGGAGTCTGCAAAAACCCTAACTTCCTCAGATCATATATCCGAAAATATAGTGAGGCAAGATCTAAAATTCAGACCTGAGGTTCAAACCAATTTCTTTTCAAATGGGTTTTCTTTTTAGCTTCTGAAACATCGCAAAAAAAAAGTTATAGCGAAAATGCCACAATGACCTGTTTGGAGTAGCGAAAACCCTAGAATCCAAAGCTCTGATACCAAATGTTATGAAACCAGCTCAGAAAAAGATAGAAAAGATAGATCAACGCCTTAGAAATAAGCCTCTTCGAGGGGGCAACCTCCTTTACATTACACAAATGAACAATTCTGGATGATACAAATGACAAGACCTCCTTTCTATATAATAGGAGTGTAAGGGGTCATAATATAATCAGAGCCGACATAACAATAATAATGTAAGGGCACAATAATAACAATAGCGGGCTTCTATGGGGCACAATAGTAACAATATAGGGACTACATGGGTACAACAATATAATGAGGGGGTTGTACTAATAACAATAAGGGGTTACACTAGTAGTATAGGGGCCTAACGGTTATACATGGTTTAGGATAATATGTACTTTGCTTGATTTGTACAAAAACATAATAATATCATTAGATAGCGATAATATTATAATATTATTATCTCCATAGGCTATTATATGCGTTTAAGTAATATTATAATATTATTATCTCCATAGGCTATTATATGCGTTTAAGTATGGAATCGTTTGTCAACTTTTAGTACGTGTTATCCTTCTTGATGTATACTCTATTATGCCCGCCTCAGGCAGGTACTATGCATTAGGTTTTTGTTTGACCATCTATTTCGGTAAAAAATGTTAAATAATTTTCAATTTTAACAATTACTTTTTTATTTATTGCAATATTTTTAATCAGCATTTATTTGCTGTAATTTTAAAAATCTTATTATTCCATACTTCTTACTTAATTAGTGATTGCACAATTATAAATAATAACTTATAACTTATAACTTAGATATTGAATGCTTATTATGTGTGCCCCCCTCTAAGATTTTGTATATTTGCGGTAGTTGTTAGATCGCATTTATTAGGATATCTCTCCTCCTAAATATAAAGGAAACTTGTGGGCTAGGAAACATGTGCCCATTATAATTTATTGAACTTCGCCATCGCTTTTCTTGGAGTACATGCCCTCAAAACTTGTGCACATTAATGCTTATTAGACTCTATGACCAAATGTTCAGAATCCGTGCGATAACCCTTTACCTTTTAGGCGATCTAATATTACACTTGGTTAGGATATGTGAGGTCTTACTGCAGAAACAAGGTGGGGACTCATACAATATAAATTATATTAGTGATGGAATACATGTGTCATTTTATAGTGGAAGTTGTACATTAAGTTGTACAATATTAATTAATAGTGAAGTACATCTCACATCATTACATAATAAGAGGTGAAAGAATTGAACCAATAGTATTTTAGATAAATGAATTTAAATATGGTTTAAAAATAATAAATTTTAATTTATAATGTTAAACTTTGGAAAAGTTTCATAAATTTTTGGACAACTTAGATTTAATGTCAACATATGTTTTTTTGAATACGTTATTATCCTGTTGTTGTAGGGAATAATAAAATTTTATAGTGTTTTAAGCTTCTATCTCCAATATTTAATGGTGTTTAAACTATATATCTCAAAACATAACTATATAATTACAATAATTCATAACTACTTTTTTTCTAAAATTTAACAATAACGTGTAAAATTATGATTTTATTATATGTGAGTCATTATGACATTTTCGGAAATCACTAACAAGTTAACAATGACGTGTATATTTTAAAATAAATTGTATTTGACAGCTAGAAATAGTCAAGACTTGTATACATACATCAATTTAGTTTTAAACCCTGCTTGAAGAGGTCAAACCATGTATACATACATCAATTTTAAACCCCGCTTGAAGCAATGAAAAACCATGGAGAGAACGTGTATACATACGTCAATTTTAAACCCTGCTTGAAGAATTGAAAAACCATGGAGAGATGTGAAGTCCGTTTTGAAATTCCAACCCTCCTATTAATCATTTATTTAAAGTGAATAACTTTGCAGAAACACCAATTTGGCATTATGTTACGTCATTAAAGGAGGATAGTCAATAAATGTTATCTATGAGAAGCTTGGCAAGGTACGATTTGATGGATGATGCACTCGTCACTACATCTCATCTTGATATGGAGAATGAATGGCCTCGATTTGATTTCAAGTTCGCTCATAACTTTTGCCAAAGGACCATTCTAGAGTTATATTTGTCCTCTCATGTTTTAATTGCCATTGATGAAATTAGTGCTGGGAAAAGTACGATATTTTTGTCCTCGGGAAAGGTACGATTTGATGGATGATGCATATGCCAATCCATCCAATCCTAGAGATCAACAACGAATGCCCTTGGATTTTATCCGAATTAAATGATTACAACTATATTACTTGGCTTAATTGGGCTACATTCAAAATATGAAAGATAATTAATAGTGAAGTACATCTGCCATCATTACATAATAAGAGGTGAAAGTATTGAACCAATAGTATTTTAGATAAATGAATTTAAATATGGTTTAAAAATAATAAATTTTAATTTATAATGTTAAACTTTGGAAAAGTTTCATAAATTTTTGGACAACTTAGATTTAATGTCAACATCAATTTTTTTTAATATGTTATTACCCTGCTACTGCAGGGAATAATAAGATTTTAACTTTAAAAAGTAGATAACATTACATTATAATTAATAATTTAATTCTAAAGTTAAATTGATGTTTCATTTTAAAGTTAAAGTTAATTTCAACATAAATTGGTGTATGAAATTTAAATCTGTTTTTGGAGAGTCATTTTAGTACTAGTATTTGTAGAGGTGTAGTTAGAATTTTAGGATTGTAGTTTAGGTGGTTGAGTGTTCGGTTGTTCTTTTCTCTATGAGGATTAATTTCAAAAGATATGTTGGGCCTAATGTGATAAGGTCACAAGAGTAAGCATCGTCACCTATAGGATGTATTGGTTCTTGCTAAGTAAAAAATTATTGATATATCTGACTTGTCAATAGTTGAATACACTCTTGGTGTTATAGTGGCAACTAGAAGATTTGATCATGGGCCTCACCCAGATTACAACCTCATCTAGATTGCAATAGGATATACTCTTGGTGTTATAGTGGTAACCAAAAGATTTGATCATGGGCCTCACGGAGATTAGTCCAACATTCACCATGGTTCAAAAAAAATAAAAATAAAAATTGAGAGAGGTATACATACTCTACCCCTTTTGATTTGAACTTGTGATCTTTTGTAAGAAGTGAGCTAATGATGTAAAGTTCTATCTTCTATTTAATTTTTTAAAGCTAGATACAAGTGCTTTAAGATGCTATAGTCTAACTAAGAGACGAAGTGGTTTTTTTTATCGGAAACCAATTATACAATTTCAAGCAAGATTGTGATTTTTTGTTGGTTAAAATACATTTTTGAATGCATGAATGGATTCGGCGAAAACCCCTTCTACAAATTAATTTAAACCTCGAACTTTTTTAAAACATCTATCAAATTTTAGTTAAAATTAATCGGAAAAAAAATGTGTCATATTCATCAACTAGCTAAACTATGCTTTTAAAAAAGGGTCAAAACATTTTATTGCAAAAATTTATGGCCAAGGTTCTCATTAATTAGTAGAATTATAACTTTCTTTGAAATTTTCAATAAGAAAAGAGTTGAATTTGTCTACCTATTAATTTATTCCATGTATTAATTGTGAAGAGTAGGAGAAGCATGAAGAGTTTTTTTGGAATACATTATAGTGTTATATGTTTTATTGATATATAAGCTACACAAAGTAGGGAGGGGAGTTAATTGGGTCTAGCCCACATGGTTGAGAGGAATCTCTGTTATTCTCACCCAAGTTCAATTCCCTCAAGTAACATGTTTAGCTCTTAACAATTATATCATTGTAATGAGTTTGGACCTTATTGTTGATTGACCTTACACCCAAGAGATTATGGGGTTTATCTTGGATGCCCTCCTCAAAATGAGGGGATGTATCTGAGGGTGTTCCCCAAGTGTCTAACCTAGAAAAAAAATTACAAAATGAAATAAAATAAAATAGGGAGGGGAAAACCTAGCAAGCAATGAGAATGATCAATGTGCAACAAGTCAATATTCTTGTTAAAGAAGAGAGCAAGCTACATAAAGAAGGGAGGGGAAGGTCAAGCAAACGAGGATAATGATTACCTCAAAAGGGGAGGGAAGGTTAAACAAGCAAGGAGAATGAATATAGAAAGATGGTAGGGGAACGTCAAACAAGTAATGAGAATGAATATGAAAATAGGGGAGGGAAAGGTCAAGCAAATAAGGAGAATGATCACCTCACAACTAACTAATATTCTTGTTAAAGGAGCAAGCAAGCTACACAGACAAGGGAGGGGAAGGTCAAGAAAGCAAGGTTAATGATTACCTCCAACAATCAAAATTCTCATTAAAAGAGAGAGCAAGCAACACATAAGAGAGAGGGAGAGAGGCAGAGAGAGAGCAAGCAAGCAAGATTATCACCATGCAATGAATCAACGTGGAATAAATATTCTTGTGAAAGGAGGGAGAATACTACACAAATGATGGAAGGGACAACCTAGTGAGCAAACACAACGATTACTACATAATAAATCAATATTCTTGGTAGAGGGTGGAGTCAGCCACACTAAGAAGAGAGGGTAAGGTCGAGCAAGCAAGCAAGATGTTTACCCTACAACTTCAAGATACTCACCAAAGGAGTGAGCAAGCCATGCAAGAGGGGAAGGCCAAACAAGTAAGCAACAACCAATCAAGGCACTTGTTAAAAGATGTAACCAACCATGCAAATGAGGAAAGGGATGGTTAAGAAAATAAGTGGAAAAATCGTCCCATAACCACTAAATATATAGATGTTAAAGGACGAAATGAGTGACACAAATGTTAGAAGGGAAGGTGGAACAAGCAAGATGAGTTGATCACCTTATAACCAATCAACATACTTGTTGGAGGAGGGATATAGCCATGAAGAGGAAGGAGGGGAAGGTTGAACATGAGAGCAAAATTATCACCTTGTTACCAATTAATATATTTGTTAAAGAAGTGAGCAAGCCACAAAAAATAGGGAGAGGTATATGGAGTATGGAAGCAAAATGATCACTCTATAACTAATCAATATACTCATTAAAAGATAGGAAAATATACATGCAAATGAGGGATCGGGAGGTCAAGCAAGAAAACAAAATGATCACTTTATGACCATCAATGTACTTGTTAAATGAGAGGAAACCAACCAAGTTAAGAAGGGACAATGAAGGTCAAGTAAGCAAATGTCATTATCACCTTGCAACCAATCAATATACTTGTTAGAGGAGGGAACCATACATGCAAATGAGGGAGGGGAAGGTCAAGTAAGCAAGCTAAATGATCACCCCACAACCAATCAATATACCTGCTAAATAAGGCAATCATCCGCACATATGAGTTTGGTGAGTTGGGGGAGGTTTTGTAAATAAATGGAATGATTAACCTGTAACTAAGAAATATAATTCTTAAAGGACAGAACCTCTGATGCAAACAAGGGAGGAGAGTATTAAGAAACAAGCAAAGTGATCATCCAATAACTAGTCAATATACTTGTTAAAGGAGGGAACCAACCATGCAAACAACGTAATGTGGGGGTTAGGTAAGTAAGCAAAATAATAACCCCACAATTACTTAATATACTTTTTAAAGGAGGGAATAAATAAAGCTAATGAAGGGGGGGTGGGGATGGAGAGATCAATCAATCAAGCATAATGATCACCCTATAACCAATCAATATACTTTTTAAAAGAGGGAACCAAAGATGCAAATGACGGAGGGGAAGGCTAGGTTATAACATCCCTATACTGATCCGTGAATTAATTTGTAAACTAGTTGTAACTTACTATGTTGATGGTATTGTGTCGCCTTTATCAAAATGGATGTGTTGCCATTGCGACAAACAATGAACTAGATGCATCCAAGAACAATGTGTATGCAATATAAATGCTTCATCAATAAATATGTTTGCATTGTCGGTAAGGAACACAAGAGTGTTGATATGGGCTATGATACCACGAGTGGGAAAATGA
The DNA here is from genome assembly GCA_000404065.3 of Pinus taeda. Classification (NCBI taxonomy): domain Eukaryota; kingdom Viridiplantae; phylum Streptophyta; class Pinopsida; order Pinales; family Pinaceae; genus Pinus; species Pinus taeda. The sequence goes on along the minus strand of APFE030149824.1, from coordinate 4,447 downwards.
CAAGGGCAACATAGGGGTTGTCTTGCCAAAGCCTTGCTCTCGAATTTGAATTTAAATATGAGCTTCGACTACAAGGAAAATACCTTCTAGCAGAGGTTATAACAAAGGTTTTTAATGTTATAAAATTGGCAAAAAATTGTGAAAAAAACATCCGCTAAAATATTTGTTTGCGATAGCAAATGTTTGGAGATTATAATGGAACTTCATCACAACTAAAAAAAATTATGTGGCGAAGGTTTTTTTGCAGTGCACTTCATTGAACAAGTAGCACTGGTGCACTACATATATAAAAGCAACAGAGTTGCATACATAACTAAAAGCACTGAGGTGTTGAATGCAAAGAACACTAGTGCTTGCAATGTATACTACCCCAGTGCGAATATATCAAAAAACACCCTGGGGCGTTGTTAAGGAATAACACTAGGGTGGGCAAAAAAATATTGCAGACCCGACGCTTTTATTTAAAGTCGTAGCGCTTATGCGTATGGTTTGTATAAACACACCGGTGCGCTAAGGATATAAAAGAACTGGTGTTGTTAATTTTAATAATGCACTGGGTCTAGAAATAATATTTTGTAGTACGAGGGCGTTAGTGTTGAGCCCTGAAACTACATCTCTTCTACACACTTTCCTAGACCTTTTTCCCCTCGCCAGTGCCTCATAAGCTATCAAAGATCATTACATATTGATTCTAAAAGTGCATTTAAGTGGTTTTCTAACTATATTTTTGTGTGCTATTTGACTTAGATTTTGCTCATCAGCTGCGGAATGCAGCCACTTTCTGCAGCTGACTCGAGATTCCGCAACTGTTTTTATTGATCTCTAGGTTACAGGTGTCGGCAAGCAAAACGAGGCACGTGGGAAGTTCAGGAATGATCTGGACATGGACTAGGTCATATTGGTTCAGCCAAATTCGTAAAGGAAAGCCTTGGTCAAACGATGGTCAAACGAGGAGTTCTACAGCAAATAGGTCTCTGTTTTCAACACGTGAAAGGTCCGAGACCATTCCTGGATCCATGGATTCATTTTGACAGCTATAGATTGCCTCCACGATGCAAATCCAACATCCACCTTTTGGTAGATTGAATGTTCATGGCAACCAATACGCTAAGCTCACAGGTTCTATCTTTTTACGTGTCCTCTGCTGAAGGTGTTTCATAGGGAAAATAGTTATGTAATTTCCTTTACAAATAACATGTTTGCAAACGCATGTAGCTAGTTTTTGATATAGTATTGCTGTTAGTTTATGTACTATTGCCGTGACATTGGTCCTGTTGTTGTACTGAGAGGATCCTTCCTCTGTTTTGCAATATAAAAAGACTCTGTTTCATATGATTGTGTGAACGTAATTTCGGACTGACAACGTGTTAACCAAGGCCGTGCAGAGGGCCCCTACTGGCTGAGGTTTTGTTTCTTTATTTCTGTAAAGTTTTCATGTGTTGTTTTCTTATTTTCATTGTAGATATTTCATAGTTTGTTCACCTGTGTATACTTCATAATTCAGTTATGGTGTTAATATTTCATTCCAGTACATGATTTTCCAAGCATTGTATATTTTTTCTAACACTGATCAGTGTGTTTCAGGATAGGCTATGGTCGAGCATTTTCATATAATTTTTGCAATAAATAGTGACATGAGATTGGCCTCTCTGTTGACTTTGTTTTTTTTAGCTTTTCAATTTCAGTTATGCTTTGATTTTGGTCTTATTCATTTGCTGTTGTTAGTTAGTTTAGATATCAAATTCTTCATGTCATTTAACGTTATCTCCAGAGCCATGGCTTAACCCCGAAAAGCTACTTGGTGAGCTATCAGATTATGAGTGAGGTGATTTGATTTTACTTTCATTTCTGCAATTAGATATCAGGTTCTTCATGACATTTGACTTTATCTCTAGAGCCACAACTTAACCTCGAAAAGCTACTTGGCGAGCTATCGGATTATGAGTGCAGTGATTTGATTTTACTTTTATTTTTTTTGCAATTAGATATCAGGTTCTTCATGTTATTGACGTTATCTCTAGAGCCATGGCTTAACCCCGAAAAGCTACTTGGCAAGATATCGACTATAAGTGAAGTGACTTGATTTTACTTTCATTTGCAAGTAGGTAATTTAGATATCAATTCCTCATGTTATTGACGTTATCTCCAGAGCCATTGCTTAACCCCGAAAAGCTACTTGGTGAGCTATCAGACTATAAGTGAAGTGAATTGATTTTACTTTCATTAGTCTGCAATTTTTGGTTTGTTTGAGTGCAATAGCTTAACTTTTATTTCTGTATTTAGATGCGCAGCAGAGACAATGATTTCATGATCAGTAGTTCATCATTTGTTTGATTTGAATAGTTGCACATTTACATTCTTGTTCAAGTACTAATTTCATCACTAGTATGTTTTGAGATTCTTTGAAGTGTTAAGCTCTGGAAGTTATCATAAGGGACATGATTGCTTTAAATCTATATCCATACTTGCCTTCTAAAGTATTCTTAAAACTTAGGAATAGGATTTCCATGCGCATTAGGAGACAAACAAAGACAAAACCCCCAAAACAAAATAAAATTGAAAACAATAAAAAGTAAGAAAGAGGTTGTATTGCACATATAGTGCGCCACACTTCATCAATTTACGACTCCCGGATTGATAATTAATGTAGCAATTTAGGACATACTAAATTGACTAAACATGTTGGCACCATTGCCAGGGAAGTGTAACTAGGTGGCTGATCTCTTACATAAAAAAAAAAAAGAGGGAAAAATTGATAACTTCTTGAAGTATGCTCTCCTCTTGCACCGACTGTGATCTGGAGGAACAGAAAAGAGAGTTATTAGTTCAATAATTTCTTGATTATGCTCTCTTCTTGCACCTAGTGTGACCTGGAAGAGAAGAAAGAGAATTATTAGCCCGACTAAAGAATAAAAAAAAAAAAAATGACATGCATAGAGCAAGAGATTCTAGGGGAAGGTTTATAGCTAGGGCCAAAAGTTCGATTTTCACAACTACAACTACTTCAAGGCATAGAAAAGATACACCTCCATCTCTGACTCATACTCCCAGCCTTAGGATTCCTGGAATTCAAGGGGCAGCAGCTGAATTAGAAGATTCTCCCACACTATCTATTAAATTTGATCTAGGAGAAGAACCTTTCTTCACTTCTACAGGGGAACATATTGTAATAAAAAAAGTAGAATCACTTGAAGAAGAAGGAAAGGGAGAAACCCTCTCTCATCGGCCATTAATAGAAGAACCAGAAGACTCTGAGGAAACTATCATGACAGAGGAAGTAGTAGATGGATTTGGAGGAGGGGGTAGAGGTAGAGGAAGAGGAAATAATTGAGGTAACAATGAAGGAGGTAGAGGTAATAATGGGGGAAATAGGGAAGGAGATAACTCATTTGGATTCCCTATAGCCGATGAGGAAACTCATACAATAATGAAAAACATTTCACCATCTGTCCTCCCAAACTTTTATGGGTTGCGAAGTGAGGATCCTGAAACATTTCTATTTGAGTTTGAAGTCTTGTGCCAAACCTATGACTATATGGAAGACTTTCAAAAACTCAAACTGTTTCCTTCAACATTGAAAGGAGCTGCTTTGAAATGGTTCATGGGATTAGTCACTCAATCTATTAGGACTTGGAATGATATGAAACAAACATTTTTGGATAGATACCTGGATTATTGTATGCCCACCAATCATAAGGATGAGGTATTTAAAATGATACAAAAAGAAGATGAAAACTTGGAGGATTTGCTTGAAAGATTTCAATACAACTTAAAGAGAGAGAAAATGAGTAATTTAGACGAGGAAACCTTGAAATCCCTTCTATTGAAAGCCATTAGAGATGAATGGATAGATATCTTAAACATGATGGGGGAAGGGAGACATTTCTCAACTTCCACTTCGTGACATAGCAGAAATATGTGTCCATCTCTCAAGGGGAAAATCTAAAAATGGAAAAGGGCCAAAATATCCTTGTCTTATTAGAGCAAACAAATTTGCAACTAGATTAGTAAGTAGGGCAGAGATTGGCAATATGCTTGATGAGTTCAAAACTGATATTCTAGGGAGCCTTAGTGAACAACTAGACACCCTTACAATACAAAACAAGCAGAAAGTAGAAGCTGATGCCTTGGCCATCTTTTGTCCAAAATGTAGAAAGAAACATGCTCTAAGGGAATGCCCCTTGGATGCAAAAGTTGTAGAAACATGTATGATTTGCTCAGAAACTCATGAGACCAAGGATTGTCCTTCAATTCCTAGGCTCAAAGCTCTCTTTCAGGAAGATCCAAATTTAATAAAGTCCCTTTGTTTTGTTTCAAGAAGACCTTGGCAGGGGCAACAAAATCAAGGATTTAACAATTCGATGAACTTTCAGCTCCCGCCAAATTGGAATTCTTGGCAACAACCTTGGCCCCAACCTCAAAATCCATATCAATCATGGGCACAAGG
>APFE030149805.1:25946-77105 GCA_000404065.3 Pinus taeda | reverse complement strand
CTCCTCATCACCAGGAGCCTGAACTCCTGATTGCCTGTTTGCTGTCCTCCTGCCTGCACCTGAACCTGTAGAAGCTGAGGTACTGTGTGAACTGTCCATTAGTGGACTCCCTAGTGAACTGCTCTGCATGCTGCCCGGAGCACCACCCCTCTGGCTCGTCGAGCCACTGCTCACTGACAGACCTGGCATCATCATAGATGTAGCTCCAGATCCTCCTGATCCCTGCCCACTGGATTCCTGCGACTGACTCAACTGCTCCTGAGGGTCTGGCTGATCCAGATACTCTAACTCCCGTGACCTCCTAAAGGCCCTGTCCTCCTTGAACTTAACATCTTGCTTGACAACAGCTTTCCCCTGTGCAGAAATGTAAATGCGAAAGGCCTTTGAGGTCTCACTGTAGCCCACAAAGATACCCTTTTCTGCGGTGGGCTCTAATTTGGTCCTCTTCTCCTCAGGTATGTAGGAGTATGTAATGCACTCAAAGATACGAAAATGACCAATATCATGCTTCTTCCTAGAAAAAGCCTCCTCCGGAGTCATGTGCCCCAAGGCACGATGCGGACTCTTGTTCTGCAAATAAACAGCTGTGTTGCAGGCCTCTGCCCACAAGAACAATGGCAACCCCTGATCATGTAACATGCCTTTGGCAGCCCCTCCGATGGATTTGTTCTTCCTCTCCGCAACCTCGTTCTGCTGGGGGTTGTAAGGAATAGTGAACTCCCTCCTAATGCCTGCCTCCGCACAATAATCAACAAACTCTCCAAGGGTGTACTCTCCCCCATTGTCCAACCTCAGGGACTTGATCTTCCGACCTGTCTGTGTCTCCACAAGAGCTCTAAACTCCTGAAACCGCTTGAAGACCTCACTCTTGGTCTTCAAGAAATAAATCCAAGTCCTCCTGGAGTGATCATCAATGAATAAAACATAGTACTCATATCCAGTCAAGGAAACATGAGACATCCGACCGCTCACATCAGAATGAATCAAATCAAGTATCCCAGTCGCTCTGCTGTCACTGCTGGGAAAAGGGGATTTGGCAAACTTGCCCATCGTACATCCTCTGCAAGTATCACAAAGTGATCAGTACTGAAATCTGGCACACTTGTAGTGATCTCCCGCAAGGTCCTCAAGGCTCCATGATACATATGTCCCATCCTGCGGTGCCAAATCTCACATAACTCAGAACTGCTAGCTCTACTATCGGTACTACTACTCAATGCCACAAGGGACAGGAATGCAAACTTGTACACCTTTGCATGGCGTACACCTATCACTCTAGCTGAATCGGCTGGAGTGCCCCTGGGATACATCAACACCTTTCCTCCCCTGAACAATACCTCATACCCTCTATCCTCCAAAGCTGAGACGGATATGAGTTTCTTCCTCATCCCTGGCACATAAAGAACATCTGACACCTTCAAGGGAGGTTTGGACTCCCTCTGAAATGTTAGTGTCCCCACACCGACTGCTCTAACAACTCTTTCATCACCGAGTACTACCTCTATATCAGTGTCACTCTCCAAAAGCTCAGAGAAGTACTCACGGACTCCTGTCATGTGACGTGAAGCCCCACTGTCCACATACCAGATACCTGAAGATGCTCCGCTAATCGAGGAAAGAGCATGCTCCCTCTGAACCTGTGTGGCAGGTGATCCTGCACTAGAGGAATCATACGCAGTGAACCCAAACTCCCGGTCAAAATGAACTGCAAAGTCCTCAACCTCTGTTGAAGCTGCCACCCTCTGGTTCTTCCCCTTCTTCTTCTTCTTCTCCGGACACACAACTGCATAGTGTCCCATCTTTTGACAATTCCAACACTTCACCTTGGAATAGTCCTTCTGTGTGTTACCCTGTTTACCTTTACCTTTGCCTTTGCCCCCACCATTGCTTGTGGAAGCTTGCTTCTACCCTTTGCCTTTCTTGCCTCCTACTAACAGTGCTACATCCTCATCCTGCTCAATTGGCTTGGCTGCCCCAAGCTGACCTTTCCTGATTTCTGTCTGAATGCAATCATCCCAAAATCTCTCCCATGTGGGAAGGGTCTCACGTGCACAAACCCCATCAACAAAGTTCATCCATGAACGGGGGAGGCCATTCACTGCAATCCACACCAACTCAGTGGGTGGAATGGCCTCTCCAATTGCTGCTAACTCATCTCTCACATTAGTAATCTTTGTGAGATATCCAGCTGCACTATCATTACCCATCTTAATGTTCTTCAACTTCTCCTTCAGGACCATTTTCCGGTTCTCATTGGTACTCTGGTAGAGATTAGACAATGATGTCCACATCTCATGGGCATTGCTCTTTCCTCTCATATGATGAATACAATGGTCTTTGACTCCGTCTAGAATCAACCTCTTACCCTTTTTGTTCTTTTTATTACACTCATCCAACTGAGTAGCATCAGTAGGCACAACAACAGGGTTCTATGTGGTATGCACCATGATATCTCAGACTCCTGCCTCCTCAAAGATACTCTACATTCTCTCCTTCCAAATGTTGTAATTTGTATGCCCATCCAGCCTATCCTCCACCCTCAATCCCAATGACATCTTGTTGTCCTAAAACTGAAAAATAGCACGGTTGTAGTAAAGATAAAACTGTTGTTTGTGAAAAATCAGTTTGCAGGAATTTTCTGAGTGAAAAATCAGCAGGCTGTAATTTTCCTCCTTGCTGTCCCAAACTGCACTTTAGCACTCAAGCTTTGATAATTTCTCATTTCCCACCCCGGTTTTCAGTTCTACCTTATTTCTCCCATATAGTTAAATGCCCTTTCCCATATCCATACATTCAACAACTGAAAAATAAATAAATAATTATTATATATATATTTGCTGAAAACACAGAATTCTGAAAATTTTTTAAGAATGCTAGAAAATGCAGAAATAAAAAAATCAGCAGGTACAAACAGTCATTTAACACATTTGAACACATTGATTTTTAGTCAATATGACCCTGGAAAAACCCCTTACAACTCTTGGGGAAAACCAGTTCGAGAGCTCTTTTTTATTTCTGAAAATGCCTTTTTTACAGTGAGAAATATTCAACAAAAAATCAGCAAACAAATTTACAACTTATCTCTTTTCCCGTGCCTCATAGCAAACTGGAAATTACAACAAACAGGACAATAATAAATGTTGTATGGCCTCCTCGATTTTCGTGCCCACTTTCAGCCTTAGATGCTGTTGTATGACTTGCATTAAATGCACTGTACAGACTGCAATAGATGCGTTGTATGGAACTTGATTTGCGTGCAGAAAAACAACAAACTTATCCTCGATTTTTGTGCAAACCACTCCTCGATTTCTATGCAAACCAGCTATACGGATTTCTAGAAAATCGTGCCAAAATCAACCTTTCATTGTGTGTTGAATCAGCTGTACAAATCTGTTCAACTGCTGCCTTGGAATGTGTGCCAAGCTGTTGTTTCCTTCTCCTCCTTGTCCAGAAATCTCCCTTGCTCTCTTCCTCTCCTTCTCTCAATTTGCTCATGAAAGAATGAATGACCTTTTGCCTCCTTTTCCTCCTTTAATCTAATCCTAAGTGACTTTTGGGTAACCTCTAAATTCAATGGCTGAAATAGATTGAGATCTAGGGTTGAGATTAAATGCTCATTTAAATCTCACTTTTTATTTTTAACTCACCCCACTTTAATAAAGAGCCACTTAGTTATTTATTTCCAAAGTCACTTTTCCTTTCTAATTTTACATTAACTTTATTAAAGTCACTTTTAAATTAGACTTTAGTAACTTTATCACTTAAAGTCACTTTTAAATTAGATTTAACTTTATAAAAATTATAAAGTTACTTTAGGAGAAAAATTAAATTCTTTTGGACACTTTTCCCTAGCCCAAAGATCAAAGCCTCAGGGAACCACCTGTCCTCTAGTACCAAATTTCAACACTTGCTACCTTAGGTGATGTCCCAAATGTTTAAACTCTTGGCTGTTTAACCAACACATACAAATTCCCTGACTTACCTTAACCTCCATCAAATCAGCCTGGCACGTTAACCAGCACAGATGTCATAGCTCCCCAAATAGATGTCACCGCCATTGCTATTTTTGCTACCTTAGCTGTTGGCTTAAATTTAACCGTCTAAGCTCCATGCCCGACTGTTTAACCATCTCCCTGACTGTCAGCCCTAGGATGCAGCAAGCAGATTCTGCAGATGTTGGCCAACCTATCCTCCCTGTTCTGCCCCTCCCCTATCCATTTGCGACAAAGAAAGTAGCGGAGGCAACTCACCCAACAACATACCTTCTGGTTGTTCCAGTCTTAACCCCTTATCCTCTTACTGAACTAGTTTCAGAGTCTCCAGTTCTAGGTCTGTATTTTGGACCGAAGCACCAACTGGAGTTCCTGCTTTTGGCTCGAAGCAGGAGCTGGCTCGAAGCAGGAACTGGAGTTCCTTATTGATATTCGCCATTAGGGATACTCGATTCAGATAAATAGGTGTGCTACCAAACCCACAATTCACAGGTCTCCTTGAGGGCTTGTCTTAGAGTCGAAAACCAATTGCCCATTCTTCTCCTTTTCATGATGGATCCATCAAGCAGAGGAGATAACATTCCAAGAACAATCATCCATGGCCTCTGAATAGGGTAACTCTCAGCCTTCATCACTAGAATCAACAAGTACAACAGAGCGAAGGTAGGGGTTTCATACCATGTCTACCCACTTACTCATGAGGCCGGACGTTAGTATCAATTTATTGCCTGCCCCTGTTTGCTGCCCCTTCTAACGACCTATGCATTTCCTCCTGTTGCCGTATACGCCTTAAATGTTGGACTTGCCTTATACGCCTTAGATGCTCGGCCTGCTTGCTTGTTAATAGATGTTGCACCTGCTTGCTTGTTAATACCCTAGACCTGAGTCAAATTAAGGAACTGAGCCACTTGAGATGACTTATGTTCTTTGTATATTGCTCATTCAAATAACCCCTTGCGGGCTGGGGTGAAAGCGCCCTTCTCGGTTCATTCAGAGTGGGCAACAAAGAACATCCATCATTTGATCCATGTTAGTGAATCTGATACAGGTTCTGCATTAACTCCGGCCAGATCGAGATGCAAATCGAAAGGCAGTCCCGCCGGCTTTCCTTTACCCAGATCCATACACTTTCCTTTACCCAGTTCCATACGCAGATTGTTAATAGCCTAGACCTGAGCCGAATTAAGGAACTGAGCCCTTCTCGGTTCATTCGGAGTGGGCAGCGAAGAACATCCATCATTTGATCCATGTTAGTGAATTTGATATAGGCCAGCAAAACACCCGCACCTGCACCATGCATGGACACATGGACACATAGATAGCGACACCACTTGCATGCACAACACCTGTCAATATGCTCAAACCTGCACCTGCCAATATGCTCAAACCCTCAAACCTGCTAATATGCTCAAACAATCGTGCAAATAATTCAAACTAATGTTAACATTAATACGAACTCTTTGACTGCCACTAATAATAAACAGGTTTAAAACAAAATAAATCTATGGTCCAGCCTCTTCCGTTTGAAGATTTTGGTTACCCGGCAATGGCAAAGACCGCCTCCCGAAGAGGCTAAATAAGATGGCCCTTTTGAAGACTTTGGTTACCCGGTAATGGCAAACACCATCGCATTTGGAAACTTTGGTCACCCTCCAATAATCACCATAAATTAATAACATAGCAGTTTAAATTAATGCTATCGTAGAGCATTTGGATTACTATAGTCCCTAGCCATTGCCAGATGGCAGGGACTAATAATAATAAACGTCATATCATAACCGTTCTTCATTATTATTATTATTTTTTAAATTATAATTATAGTTTTATTTGATATAAATAAACCATTGTTTTTTTTTAAAGAATGAGGTTTAATTTTTAAGCATAATTATAATATATATTAGAAACTAATTTTACATCTCATACTTTAATAACTTTAATAACGTAAATTTCCATTTATAAAAATCTCAACTTGATAATTCCAGATTTACTCAGCAAAAAACAATCTCTAACTTTTATCCATAATGCTATAAGAGATATTTTTTTTATATTATTTTTTTACTTTAAGAGTCAATCTTAGAATCTAGAAGTTAGAAGTTAAAATGATTGTATGGTTTATATTTCAAAAGTAATTTAATATTAATAATTTTTTGTAAGCTTGATAGAACTATATGATATACCACTTTAATTAGGGTGAGGAATTGAACCAACCATTTTACATCAAAGAATGTCTTAACAAAACAAATCACTGTCTATCCAAGACCCTATGGACTAATATTAATATTTTTTATTTGTTATTAGAGGTTTGATATTATTTTAAATTTTTTTTTGGAGGTTTTTTACTATTATAAGTTTTGGGGTTTTTAGTCAAATCATATGATTTTGATGTCTAAAATGCATTTTTGACCACATATATGGATTCAACACCCTAAAACACCCTTGGCCTAGTCATACTCAAAATTGTGATTCCAACTAATCCTTGTCACATTGAAATTCAACCCCAAAACATACCCCAAAAAGCTGCAAAACATATACCATTTAAACTTAAACTTTTTTGAGTTTTTAATTTAAAATTTATTTTCACTCAAATTGAGAGCAGGTTTGAAATTTAGAAACTATTTTCACATATTAATTTAATTGGTTTAGAATCAAATCATATATTTTAGAGAGGGAGTCTAATTCTTTGAGGTTGTGTTTTGTTTTTGAATCTTGGTGAATCATATAATTTTATGTTGTTTAAAATGATTTTTGAAAATGTAAATGAATTTAACACCTTTGAAAATTATGTGATACATATTTATATAAATTTCACAATTAAGCTTGTGATTCTTATAATTTTTGTTGAATTTTTAAAACAACATAAACTAGAAATTATGGAAGGAATAATAAACCTAGACATAAATATTTTAAATTAAATATATTTTAAAATAAAAATTCAAATTGACTGATTGTATTTATGGTGAAAAATGTCTATAGCTATAATATGGTTAAGTCAAATTTAATTTTTAATTAGAACTTAAAAATTTCATTGTATGACACAATTATAACCTAAACATTTCATTTTATAAAAACTGTCGTAAAATTAACATAATATATATGGTAGATAATAAATATATTATTTAAAAAAACCAATAATTATTAAGAATTAAAAAAAAACCGTGTCAATTCTTTTTTTTTACCATATTACAATAAAATATTTAACATTTTATAGTGGAAACGATTTAAGTTAGTAAATTATTATTATTTATTATTATTTAATTAAATTTTACTTAAAATTTAAATATAATATCATAACCATTAATTATCATTTTTAGATATTTTTTAAAATTAAACCATTATTTATAAATCAATATATAATTTTATTTTTTATTATATTTTATGAAATTTAAAATATAAAAAAACACACATCACTGTTCGAAAAGGACACTGCTTAGCTTTTGACTATGATATTAAAAGTGCTTTTATATCTCATACTTTAATAACTAAAACTTCCATTTAAAAGGGGCTAATCTTATTGATTCCTCAATAACACATCGGTGATTCCAACCTTACCAAGGAAAAATCAATCCTCAACTTTTATCCATAATAATATACAAGGTATTTTCTTTTACTTACACATTGAAGGTTAGAATCGGAGTTGTCTATAATGAAATTTTTTGGAGATTCCGGTCACGGAATTCGGCAGAAGAAATTGAGGTTAAATATTGATTTGTTGCAGTTAAAATGGTTTTTTAACTGTATATTTGGATTCAGCACCCTGAAAAACCCCTGGGACGCTTTGATTGTGCAGAAACTAGCTATCAAACTTGCGATTCCAATAAATTGCTGCCGGATTTTGACCAGAAAAACGCACCCAAAAAACTTTCAAAAAGTCTCATTATAGACAACTGCCTTAGAATCTAGAACCTAAAATAATTATATTGCTTGACAAAGAAGTAAGTGCAATCCTTTTCTATGGAAATCAATTACCCTGGTCATGTGGAGGACATGAGTGTATGAGGTGCATTTCAAACTTAGAGTTTCAATGTGGTGCAGGACAACTATTATAAATTAAAAAAAAAACATAAGTCAATAATCCTATCATAATTTCATTTAAAAGTGGATTGTTTACAACTAGATTTCACCCATTGGCTCATTTCTCAGTAAAAGGATATACATTAATTTAATGGGTGCATTCAAATTCTATGGATTTTAAAATGGCACCGACATTATTTGGTGTGGTACATAGATTCCTATGGTCACTTAATTTTAATCATTTCATATTTTTTTTATAATTAGGGGTCTCATTTGCTAGAGGAAAGTGATTTGACATTAAACAACTCCACACCTAACACATTAAATACGAAACATAGGAGTCTTGCTTTGAGACTCCAGAGACAGAAACTTGTTCACATTTCATAAAAAATGCTTCAATAAATTTTGGGAAATGGTCAATGGACTTTGTCAATGAAAAGCTTACAGTAAAGAATCTACTTAAACTTCCTAGCTAATCAATGTGACAGTATTTATATGAGAGCAGTATTCGCTGATCCCTCACAATCTCAGTCGCAAGAAGAAAATTGTGCATCATAGCAATTTGCCCCCTTGTTAACAATTGCCATTATGGAGGATTACACAGTGCAGGTCTGTAATTTATCTCCCAAAGCAACTGTGCAGGATGTTAAGCAGTTCTTCTCTTACTCTGGCACAGTTAAGAAAGCAAAATTACAAAGGTGTGTGCTGCATTCCTTGCTTGAATTTTATGTTGAATTTCCTTTTTTCTATTTCAGTAACTACCCAATCTGTGGATGAATTGTCAACATGGATTTATCAGAGTTAGAGAGCACGGATCTGTTTTACTGTAAAGTCCTAATGATGTGTTTAGTGATCTAGTAAAAACCCACAGCTGAAATTTTCATATGCAAGTGCTGAGTTTTCAAATAAGAGCAGTGATTTATGAAAAAGGTGCTGAATGTGATAAGACTTTACATTAGCGAGACATTACAATTCAAGCCAACTAGCATTCCCTCCTTGAATTTTATGTAGAATTGCGTATTTTCTATTTCTGGAACTATCCAGTTTGTTAATGAATTGTCAACATGGGATTTATCAGAGTTGGAGAGCACGGATCTGCTTCACAATGAAGTCCTAATAATGTTTTTACTGATCTAGAAAAAAACTAATCGTTGAAATTTTCATATGAAAGTGCCGAGAGTTTTCAAATAAGAGCAGTTCTACATTAGTGAGACTGGAAAATTCAAGCCAATTAGCATTCCTTCCTTGAATTTTTATGTAGAACTGCTTATTTTCTATTTCTGTAACTACCCAATTTTAGTGAATCGTGAAAATAGAATTTATCAGATTTGGAGAGCGCAGATCTGTTTCACAGTGAAGTCCTAATAATGTTTTAACTGATCTAGCAAAACCAACAGTTGAAATTTTCATATGCAAGTGCTGAGAGTTTTCAAATAAGAGCAGCGATTTATGGAAAAGGTGGTGAATGTAGTAAGACTTTACAATAGTGAGACCGGAAATCTCAAGCCCATTTGCAGCCCTGATGGTGTTATTTTTTGATGGTAGAGCTGGAGAACATTGATTTACATAGAATTATGTTAATTTTAAAGGATTTTGGATTGAAATCCATAGTTAAGGTTTGTAAAATTGGGCAAAAACCCTAATATTATTGTTTCTCTTTTGGTGGTGGTAGGGCTGGACAGTGGTCACAAGTTGCTTTTGTGACTTTCAAGGAGCCCTATGCTTCGGAAACTGCTATCCTTCTGAATGTAAGCATGTTTTTCCTAATTTTTTCACCTTTTGGAAATAATAAGATGCAAAGGATAAAGGATCACATTCAGATAGAAAATGTTGTTCTGATTTTACTTTGTTTTCTTTGGGGTTAAGCTATCTGAAATGATTAAAGGGGCTTTGGTGGTTTTGGATTTTTGAACAGGGAGCCACAATCATAGATCAGAGAGTACGTATAGTATACTGGGAAGGATCAGAGGAGGCAGTTAATCGTTGGAAGAAGCAGATGATGGAACTTCAAGAAGAAGACAACGCACCAGGAGTATTGTTCATTTACCTAATTTCTTAAATATCTCACAATATATAAATAAACTCGAGAAGGCAGGGTACAGTGAGATCTATTCGTGTAAAATCCCTTGAATATTGCATTGAAACCTGCCTGCCCTGACATAGTCATTTTCAGATAAAATAAATTTCATCACAATTTTTAGGTCTCTATATGTGTTTACAGGTCTATGATCCTTTAATTTTGTTTGTGAGGGTTTCTGTAGATGAGTGCCATTGATGTGCAGAGTGCATTAATTGTAGTATTATTGAATACTTCAAAGATCTTTTAATGACTTCAAAGGCCATTTTACTGAACACCCAGGGATGGTACCATCCCAATATTTGGCTCTCACATGAAAACCTAAAGTCAGACCTAGGGAAAAATATGTAAAACAGATTCCATATCATAGTTAGCTCGATTTGTTTTCACTGTTTGGTAGAAAAACGTGATCTAATTTTGCTTGCAGTAGAGGGAAAACCCTACCCTTGGTATTCAACTGATTCAAGTAGGTTCAAAAGGCCACCTTCCCTATTAATGATGAGAGGATAAGAAGGTAAAATTTATACTAAATCAAAAAATTTAGAAAGTCAGTCCTTAGCGTGAAATGTGATTATCTCAAGTTATTAGCCAAAAATAATGTTCTTGAGTATAAAGTTATTCACAGCAGTGTTACTGCTGAGTAGTTTCAAGTCCTTGAGAAGCGTCTAACATGGCAATTTATTTGCAGATTAGCAGCTATCTTCCATCTCCTGGCCAGGCAGTAAATGTGGTTACCACAATGCTTTCTAAAGGATATACCTTAGGAAAGGACACAGTAAACAAAGCCATTGAGTTAGACCAGAAGTATCAAGTCATAAACACCACTGCAACCAATCTGACATCTTTTGGCAAGTTCGTTGGGCAAACAGCATACAGTGCAGGAACTGCAGCCGGGCGAGCAGCATATAGTGCAGGAACCGCAGCTGTCAACAGCAGTTATTTTTCTTCAGGAGCCATGATGGTTTCTGGAGCTCTGAGCAGGGCAGCCAAAGCTGCTGCTGATTTGGGTACTAGAGGTAATACAGAAACAGAAACATAAGTAAAAGCAGAGACTTATGTCAATAGTCGATCTTAGCTTAGAGATATAATTTAGTGGGTACTATTTGCATATGGTGTATGCATATGATGAAGTAATATACTAGTCCATATTTGATACTTGCTATTTCAAGTATTCCCAACTCAGGGACTTTAAAGGAATTATGTATTCAAACCTATATTTTCTTGTCATTTTGGGTTATACATTCTGATTTTTACATGTTTAAAGATATGGCCAAATGGATACTATTATTGATCTGAGATTACAGATTTAAATGTTCTAAGAAGCCAAGTAAACGTATTTACCTTAGTTGACTCTCCTCTGGAGATATGTTAACCTGAATCTTACATGGGACACTGATTATCTAATAGACCATTGCAAAATTTTCCAGTGTCATGATCTTGTATCCATTTGAAATGCAAGATCTATATTAACTTGATCAAATAAGAATCTTAATTGCATTTACATGTAGAAGAAACCTGAATTTTTAACAAAGATATAACAGGGCTTAATGCCTGTAATGGCTACATTATCTTGCTAGAATAGATTGATACATCAACATTAATGATTGATTTTATGAAAAGATTTAATAAATCTTTTCATAACCATAATTTCTATAAACACAACCAATTTTCTTAATCTTTAGGCCAACAGTTTATTGTACGAGTCTTGATGGATAGCCCAGTTGGTTGGAGCCCCTGCCAAGTCATTAGCTTTCTGTCATAAAGCATGGATTCAATTCACCATGGGTCTATCAGGATGTAGCTCCTACAATTGATTCAGGTGGTATGTGGCCCTTTAGAATGAGCACGCCAAAAATGTTATGATGAAAACAAAAAAAACTATTGTAAGATAAGTTGCCTATAGAAATCACAATATGATGAAAATACCAACTAGCTAAAATGTAAGTTTCCCAAGATAGGCAATGCCCACCGGCTAGAAGATCACTTTCCCAAGATAGCCAACCTAAGGTCACTTATCAACTTTTTGCAAGTCCTGACTAAAAGGTAGTACCTGAGCTAGATCTATACTTAAGCACTAAGAAGACGCACTTCAATGCCACTTCAAATGTTATGTTAATTAAATTGCTTGTTTAGATTGCAGTTTCCTCTGTTTTCTCATTTATCTGGGTTTATGTGATCTGGGTTTATGTTAGGGAAACATTTAGAAATAATGGAAAAAGTTGTTATATTGTTTCGTTTATGTTTTTATTTAAGATTTAGTTCTTATTATTAGAAAATCGGAAATCTGTTTAATCTCTCTAACTAAATATACTCTTTTGATTATTAATGTGAAACAGCGTTGTTTAGCAGCCTTAAGGGTGAGTAGCAGACTTAGGGGATTCTCACCTGAAGTCTGCAGAGTTTCATTCATTTATGGGTTTTTCTTCCATAATTTGAGTTTTGAGCTGGTATCAGAGCGGTGATCTGGGCTTATGTGAGAGGTATGGTTGTAAATGTTTGAGTGGAAATAGGTCAAATGCGTGTGACCTGTTCGTGTAATGGTGGCTATATGTGGATCCGTGTGTGATCACACTTGATAGAGAGTTGATTGTCGTGTAATGTATCTGTCGTGGATTGAACATTCTTTGCATCTGCTGTAGGAGTTTTTTTTTTTTTTTTCATTTTGTGCATGAGAGCCGCAGCCTGATATTCGAAAGAGGGAGCAGGCTCAATCGATTTGTGCTACGTTCGCTCCGTAATCGGTCGGATTCGTTCTTTGGAAAAGGTTTTGCAGAAGGCCTTTCTTTTTAGGACTGCAGCTGACCTGCCGCATGTGGCAAGGAAAGGCGGTGTCTTCGGCGAAGCGTGGTCTGACAAGGGCCGAGAGCCGAATTTTCTCTTTGGCCTCGGAAGTCTTTTTTGCCAAACCGTGTGGAGATCTGTTGGCAGATCGGGATCGATGTCAGAATCCTGTGGTGAGAGCCGACCGCGGAGACTACTGTTGTGAACCCGACGTGAAAGGCTGATTTGTGGCTGGAGAGATCGATTGGGGCCCACTGAAACAAGGCGGAATTGGATGAGGAGGTAGATCGTGTCACTGCTGCCTGTGCAAAGTCGATTTGAACGTAGTTTCCTTCTCTGTCGCTGGGCCGCTGACCTATGTTATTCGGAGCTGCGTGAGACAACGACAAAAGGAGATTTTTGTCGAGCGGCGATGGTTTTTGTTAGCGCCCATCGTGGGGCCGAGTGTATTGCATTCGACAGTGGAGTGACTCCTTGAGTCTGAGAGGAGTGTGGCTACTGGGATCCGACCACCGTTTGAGTGTTGCGTAGAGCCTGTAAGACTGTAGGCGAGGCGAGCCGAGCCGAGCCTGGGATCGTGAGGTGTTGGTCCGCGTGGAGAGCCCAACTTTGATGATTGGTGAGAAGTGTGCTAGACATGGTAAACCCAGTTGTCTTTGGTGTGATGTTTTGGAAGTAATTGTTTATAATAATTTATTGAAATCGCAAGTTTATTGTAATCCACGCAATCAAAGTGCTTTAAGGATTTATCATGTGCTGAATCTATGTATAGTCAAAAAATCAATTTAAATAATACAAATCAAGATTTCACTTCGAATATCACCATAACGTCCAAAAAATCACATTAAAAATAACTCCATTGTAAACTAGAAATCTCAGTTTATTGCATTGCAAATGTTGTTAAACTTAATAGGGAGGTGAACTCACTATGTGTTCACTGTGGAGCATTGATAACCGTGTAATTTTAAAGTGCCCACCGTGACTTTAAAATAAAAAAGTGCCTTTGTTTTGAAGGGATACAATTTTTTTAAGAAGTTGTCTATAGTGTGACTTTTTGGAGTTTCGGTGCCAAAATCTGGTGGAAAAAATTGAGGTGAAATCTTGATTTGTGTTATTTAAACTAGTTTTTTCACTATATATATAGATTCAGCATCATGAAAAACTCCTAAGGCACTTCTATTGTGCAGGGTTTACCCATCAAGCTTGTGATTTCAATGAATTTGTGCCGGATTTTAGAGAAATTAGACCGGAAAAGCCCACTAGAAAAGCTTCCAAAAAGTTGCACTAAAGACAACTCATTTTTTTAATGTGTGGATATTGTTATATATAATTTAAATATCAATTGAAGATGGAGTTATCTGAAGCCATTTTGGAGAAGTGTGTTGTTTGTGGTGCTTGTAAAGGACGGAGTAAGAAGTTAGGTGCTTAATTAAAGATTGGGTTTTTTATCAAGATGTTGAATCCACTTGCAAATACTTATTTTAATGAAGTTAATAAGTTGGATGGATCCAATTATGTTAATTGGAAATTCAAGTTCTAGACATTGTTGGAAGGCTATGGCGTTTGGACTATCACAAAAGGAGAAGAAGCAAAAATTGATGTAGGCTCGACAACTGCATCGATTCAAGGCTGGGAGAAGCGAGAGAACAAAGCAAAAGAATTATAAAAAAAGTATGTGCAAGATAATATAATTCATCATATTCATGATTCTTAGACCTCTAATGCAACTTGGAATACATTGAAGGAGTTGTATGAAACTAAAAATACAAATCGAGTCATCTTTATGAAGAATAAGCTCATGTATATTAAAATGTAAGAAAATGAATTTGTTAGTGCTTTTGTTTCAAGAATTAAATATTTGAAAATAAGCGAGGAGACATAGGAGAATCAGTACCTAGTACTGATCTTGTGACAATCACATTAAATGGAATGTCAGAGGACTATCAGATGTTTATTACAGGTCTTGAAGCAAGGGAGAAAACACCCACTTTTGAGAAATTGACAAGTATAATGATGCAGGAAGAAGAGAGGTGCGAGAATTTAAAGCTGCAGAATCCAGACTTGGAACTTTGGCAAAGAAGAAATTATTCAAAGGAAACAAGGAGGAGAAAGTAAAGGTGGAAGTCTATCTCAGAAAAGGCCATTTCCAAAACCAAATCAAGGTATGTCATTTGTTAGAAATGATTCTGGATTGAAATGTTTTTATTGTGGTAAAAGTGGGCACCTTGCCAGACACTGTTATAAGAAGAAAAGTGATGAAGGTAGGCATAATAAGCACAAAATACATTCAAGACATTTTGCAGGAGAGGGCTTGAACTCTGATATAAAAAATCTTAAGTTGTTTATGTCTAATGTTGCGTTGTCTGTTGAAATGGATGATGTTAATGTTTGGTTTGTGGACTCTGGAGCTTCGATTCACATGACATGCAATAAGGATTGGTATGAAAACTTCAAGGAAATAAACAATGGCAGAAACATCTATCTTGGAGATGATGGTGCACATCAAATCATGGGATATGGAGATATTCCAGTGACTTTACCAAATGGCAGCGTTAGGTGCATTCATAATTTTATGTATATGCCCGACATCAAGAAAAATCTGATCTTTGTGTCCACAATCCCATATTAGAATTTGGAGGTTGAATTCCTCAAAACACATTGTATAGTAAAGGACTTGATGGATCACTGCAAACCAGTTGCTTTAGGAGTCAGAGTTGGGGGCTTGTACAAACTTGATGTCACTAGCAAGAGTCATCAAGCACTGCTTCTACAACTATGTCAACTAGAAGTCTTTGGCACCAGAGGTATAGTCATATCAATTATCATGATTTGTTGTTATTGCAAAAACAAAGAATTGTTGAAGGACTCCCTATGTTAAAGAATGAATATGTTGCTTGTGAAGGTTGTGCATTAGGAAAAATTCACATAGATGAATTCCCCTCTAATTCTGCCATAGGAGAAGAATAGATGTATTAAAACATGTGCATTATGATGTTTATGGACCAATGTAGACCAACTTCCTAGGAGGTGCTTATTATTTTTTGTTGTTTATTGATGATTGCACAAGGTACACTTGGGTGTATTTTCTTAGGAAAAAGAGTGATGTCTCTGAGTATTTCAAAGAATTCAAAAACATGGTAGAGAAACAAACAAGGAAGTTCATAAAGATCCTTCATTCAGATCAAGGGGGAGAATATAGGTTGGGGAACTTGATCAAGTATTGCAAGGATCATGGAATTGTGCAACAATTTACAGTACCCTACACTCCACAATAGAACAGTGTTGCAGAAAGGAAAAACAAAACATTGGTGGAGTGTGCACGAAGTATGATCAAAGGTAGGAACCTCTCAAATGCCTTTTGGGCACAGGCCATTAGTATTGTTGTTTATTTGAAGAATAGAAGCCCAACAAGGTATCTTGATCTCAAGACCCCATTCAAAGCCTTGTATGGTTTTAAACCAGTAGTTCACAAGTTGAGGATATTTGAGTGGAAGGCTTTTGCACATATTCTAAAGGAGAACACAAATAAACTTAATGCTAAAGGTATCAAATGTATTTTTGTAGGATATTGTTCAGAATTTAAATCTTATAAAATGTTCGATCCCTCTACTCATAGATTGTTTGCAAGTAGAGATGTAATTTTCGATGAGTACACAGATGAAGTCAACAAGGAAAACAACTATGGAAGGTGGCACATAATTCCTAAAGTTGAAGGCAATAAAGTAGAAGCATAAGACAATCAACATTAGCAACAACAAAAGATTGAGGAAGAATCTAGTGATATGGACATCACCAACAGTTAGAGTCCATCTAGAGGTGGAGAAGTACCTTCAGAGAACAAGGGTGAACACAGTGAAGTACAAAGGAGATCTACTTGACAAATTCACCCACCTGAAAGGTATAAGGACTATTCCTTAATGAGTAGTGTTTTGAATGTCATAGGACCCATGAGTTTTAATGAAGCTAATGAATATGAAGAGTGGAGAATAACTATGAAGGAGGAATATGATTCTATAATTAAAAACAAAACGTGGGGATTCACTAAGTTTCTTAAAGGTAAAGAACCCATAGGAGATAGATGGTTATACAAACCCAAGTTTAAAGTAGATGGCAGTATAGATAAATATAAAGCTAGATTGGTGGAAAAAGGGTACTCACAAAAGGAGGGCATTGATTATGCAGAAACATTTGCACATGTAGCTAAATTAAATACTATTGTATTGTTAATTGCATTAGGTACAATGTCCTACTGGAACTTGCACCAATTAGATGTAGAATTTGTTTTTCTGAATCGTGATTTAAATGAAAAGGCGTATTTGACACAACCTGAAGGGTTTGTGAAAAATGGGAAGGAACATTTAGTTTTCAAATTAAAGAAAACTTTGTATGTGCTGAAGCAGACACTTAGGTAATAGTATGAGAAGATAGATTCCTTCTTTCTTTAGCAGGGTTTTATGAGAATTCAAAGTGATCCAAATCTGTATACCAAATTTGATGCAAAGGGGAATGTAGTACTGATTTATTTGTATGTTGATGATTTAATTATCATAGGAAATTCAATCAAATTAATTGATGGAATTAAGGTGTAGATGTCACAAGTATCTGAGATGAAAGATCTTGGTGAGTTACAATATTGTCTAGGTCTTGAAGTTTGGAGAAATGTTGGTCAAAATTTTGTTTCTCAAGGTAAGTATGTCAGAGAAGTGCTTAAATTTTTTAAGATAGATCAGTGCAGAGTTGCTTTTGTTCCAATGCAACAGAATGTGAAACTTCATTTTGATGATGGCTCAAAGGAGGTTGATGGTACATTATATAGATAGCTGGTTGGAATCTTAAATTATCTTATTACAACCAAACCTGACATAGCATACTATGTTAGTGTGCTAAGTCATTTTTTGGCCAGACCTCTAGAAAGCCATTGGAGAGCAGTGAAAGATGTACTCAGGTACCTTAAAGAAATAACTAATTTTGATCTTGACTCTTAAGTGCACTGACTTGTTTGATGTTGAGCCGATAGGTTACTCAGATTTAGATTGAGTTGGTATTCCGGATGATAGAATATCTACTACATGTTATGCTTTTAGCATTGTATCCGAGATTGTTTCATGGAGAAATAAGAAACATCTTACTGTATCTTTGTCATCTATTGAGGCATAACATAAAGCTTTGTGTGCAACAACTTGTGAAGTAGTTTGGTTGAGGATGTTGGAGAAGAATAAAAAAAGACCACAATTAACAAATGTGACAACCAAATCTCAATCAAGTTGGCAAACAATTCAATGTATCATGCAAGAACAAAGCATGTTGATGCTCAATTTCATTTTGTTAGAGAGAAGATACAATCTAAGGAATTTTTTCTTGAATATTGTAATACTTGTGAAAATGTTGCTGATATTTTCACAAAGCCCCTTGGGAAGATGAAATTTGAATTGTTTAGGAAGATATTAAGTGTAGAGATTAATCATTTCTCCATCAAGAGGGGGACTTAAAAATAATGGAGAAAGTTATTATATTGTTTCGATTATGTTTTTTATTTATGATTTAGTTCCTATTATTCGGGAATATATTTGATCTCCCTAATTAAATGTACTCCTATAAATTATGTAATTCTTGTTTAATCATTAATTTGAAGCAACACTATTTGGCAGCTTCAAGGGCTCCTCACCTGAGGTCTGTAGAGTTTCATGCATTTATGGTTTTGTCTTCCATAATTTGAGTGAAAATTTGTGGCTAATATTTGTTTTTTGATTTATTTTATTTTTTAAATTAGCAAATTGAAAGTAAATTTTGAACTTCAAACTTATGAATTCAACTCCGAAGTATGTATAAGAGGTGCAGGTTTTAATTTCACAAAATATTCCCTTATTTTATTTGAAAAATAATAATTTTCTTGGAAAAAATATTTTTTTCTAGTAGCATAAAAGGAAAACTTCATAAAAATTAAACTATTTCTCTAGTTTACTTGTCATCCTTATTAGAAATGAATTTTTTATATAAGCATAAAAGGAAAACTTTATAAAAATTACACTATTTCTCTAGTTTATGTATCATTCTTATTAGAAATTTGCCTAGCTTTCCAAGTTTGTTAAGTTAATAATAATAATTTAATTTTAAAATCATAACCAAGCCAGATACCAAATTGGTGTATAAGAACCCCTTGTCCGTAAGACAAGGGACCCTTTTTGTGTAGGGATTCGTCTATTAAAGTTTACAAAGGTGTACATACGCTACCTCCTTCTAGATTTGAACATAGAACCTCTTAGATAGAAACACGTCTTACCATTAGGCCCACTCAAGCTCATGTAGACATCTATTCAATCTCATCCCACATCTACTCAATCCAATTAGATAATGCCTCTTATATCAAAAATAACATTTCATCTACTCAATCCAATTAGATAATGCCTCTTATATCAAAAATAACATTTTGGTTTGAACTAGTAAAGAAAAGAACTAAGATCCTTTTTTTAACCCTCAAGCCATATGTTTATTTTTGAGTTAAGCCATATGTTTATTTTTGAGTTTTGTTATTATTGATTTTCATTTAAAACAATATCACTAAAGACAAATAGGGGAAATGAAATTTACTCTTCAATTTTATATTGGTTTCCAATATATCATTCTAGATTGTCATGTAAAATAATGCAAAACACATATGTAAGATGAGATTATAATTTATTTAAACCCTATGTACGCATATTCCTAAATAACGACTAATGCTTTAAAGCGATTTATGAGTTATTTTCAGTTAGTCTTAAAAACAACATGCATTTAAACATTCTATGATTAATTGATATATTGGTTAAATTTAGTATTTACCTTAACATTCATTGTCTTCTCAATTGAAAGTGACTTCAATTACATCTTTATACAAACATGGTCACTAATAGATGTCATTGAACTACCTACTTACACTTATTCTAATTATCCACTCCTTTTTATGGGTTAGTTTTTTGTCATTGAACTACCTATCTACACTTCTTTTAAGGGTTAGTCTTATAAAAACTATTGCTTGGCTTGTTTTCGTGACAAAATACCAAAACCATTACATTTAATTTATCATATCTAAGTAAATGTCAGTGCAAGAAGTTCTAGTGTTCATAAAGATATTTTTTACTATGTTTTATTAATTGTAAAAAAAAGTTCCAACAATTTTCTAGCAAAATTTTTCATAAATGGTGTTTTTTTATGTGTGTATTTTCTAATATTTTTATGAATTGCAAAACAAGAGTTCCCAACTCTTTTCTAGCAACTTTTTTTCATAAATGGTGTTCATTGGTTCTCATATGAAATCTCACATTCTTTTTCGGAAAAATGAAATTGTCATTGTCACATTATCACACCATAGGATATGTTGGTCATTTTCCAACATTTGATAACAACATTTTAAATCACATTATTTTTTCACGCTCTATTCATGATGTAAACTGCTCCTCCAAATTCTTCTCTTCAAAACTTATCTCGTAAATTGGCCTCTAGTGACATTGCTCTTGTTGTTTCTTGTATGGATATGTTATTTCTTTCTACGACTCAGTTTTGTTGTGGAGTCCTTACAACTAATTTGTCTCTTGATTCCATATTTCTCACAAAATTCATTAAAGTCATTTGAGTTAAATTTGCCTCCTCTCTCTAATCTTACACATTTAGTTCTTAGATTGCTTTCATTTTCAACTAAGATTGCTTTCATTTTCAACTAAGGCCTTGAATAATTTGGAAGTATCAATTGTTTTTTATTTTTCTTTAAGAAATGCAACCCATTTCATTAGAGTATAATCATTAATAAACAACATACAATACATTTCTCCTTGCAAGGTTGGTGTTCTTGGTCCACATAGATCCATGTGAACAAGCTCTAGTGGTATTGATGTCAAGCACTCCTTTGACTTGAAGCTCGCTCTTGTCTATTTCCCATGTTTGGCATATCTCTCACTGCTTGTGTTTTGTCATTTTTTACCAAATTGTCAAAGCTCAAGTGTCCTAATCTTTTATGCCACAACAACTCTTATCTGTCTATCCACTATAGCATTTTTCTCCTTGAATTTCATCAAGAATATATACATTTCCTGGAGTCCTTATTTATTTTCCCACTAATCTTATTGAATCCGTGTATTTTATTTCACATTCTTTAGCACAAAAAGTGAGATCATAACCTTAATCACACTTATGATTGACACTTGAAATATTATGTTTCAGTCCTTTAATGTACAAAACGTTTTGTTCTTTAGTTGTACCATTGTCAAGGTTTACAGTACCTCTACCAACATTTCTTGCAGATCCATTGGCTCTAAAAGTCACATTTCCTCTTTTCTCTTCGTTAAGAGTAATATATTCATTTTCATCTCTATTCATATGTCTAGGGCACCCAATATCAACACAACAATGAATTTGATTGTTTCAAACATACATAACTGGTATGCATTTCTCTGTTGGTGGTTCTTCTTGTTTTTTATTTCAAAGCCCTTCTCTTGATTTTGTAGGATAGTCATGTGTCATATGTCGAAATTGTTGCATCTATACCACTCTATATTGTACCTGGATAATGGAGCAAATGAATTTATGATTTATGTTATTGAAGCCATCAATATCTCTAAATCTATTTTCTATGAGCTTATTCATAGAGGTTTGATGAGAACCTCTTTCATAATCATTATAAGATTTACAATCTCTTACCTGATGTTCGAAATTTTTGCATAAAAAGAAGTGACCATGAAAAATATCTTAATACCTAGTTGTGTATGATTTCCTTAATGGAACAGTTCTTTTGGAGTTGATATGATTTGGAGAATATTGTTGGTGATTGTCCCTTATCATATTTCTACCTAAATTATGAATGTATTCCTTGAGATCATCAACATAGCTTTTTGGTGTAGCAGTGTTTCCAAACTACTCATGACTTTTCCCCTTCCTTTTACTGAGATTGGAGCTTCCAGGTTTCTCTTCAAATTTCTTTATTGGTGACTTAGGGTTTGAATTTTCTTTGTATGAAGTATCACCCCATATAACCAACACCAATCTCATCATATTGGGATCTTTGACTGCTGAGAATAACGTCCAAGTTTGATATTTTTTCATGTTTTTGTTGAGATCTCTCTCCATAATGAGACAATTTCTGCTTCAAGTTTCTCACAATTTTTGTTAAAAGGGAAAATTTTACTTGCAGTAACAGGTTACTTTAGACCCTACAGGCTTTGCTAAGGCCTATCCATATGGTGTGTGTGAATGAGGAAGTGGAGCTAAGAAAGTTAGAAAATCCCATGCACTTTGGATTACAAGAAGAAAGTAGAGAACATATGTCTCAATGCTAGAATCTTATCTTTATTTGGTTATGCTAGCTCTAGGAAGACCTCCTCGAGATGTTTTCTTCTAGATATCCTAAGTGACTTACACACAAAGAGGGAAACCAATCCAATCTTCCTGCAAAATAATGTTAGTGTGAAACAAAGTACATCAATCATATAAAATACCAAAGAATATGAGAGATAAATACGGGGAGAAACTTTTATTACTAAAGCATCCAAGATGAACAAGAGTAAATAGTTAAGTCCTCCAAACCTCTGTCTCTAGTCTCCTTCATAACCTCTATTCTCATTGGTTGGCACTCACATGCATAGGTTTATCATGGATGTAGACTACCAACACTTCACTATAAGTTCATTTCTTCCCTCCTGTGATTAGTGAAGAGCTTTGTTTATATTGAATTTTCTCATGATTGGCCTTCAATGAACCTAAACACTTTATTTACTGTGTCATAGGTGATGATTAAGTTAGAAAAAATCAATTATTATTTTAATCAAAGTAGTTAAACTACACCGAATCTAAACTTATCGAGTTGAAGTTTCACATTGTTTCGAAACTCTATTGTAGAGAGGACATTGATGGGGTACTAGTTCTATCCCAAGCACTAGGCAGGATCATTGCTAGGCCTTATAGTTTAGTCCCCACCATTGGGCAGGAGTGTTGCTCCTTCAAAGCACCATTTTCTGATGTGTAATCAATCACATTTTAAACCTCTAACTTGGAAAATGTTGTTCTTGTCTTCCAAACCCCAAGGGGTGGCTTTTCGATCTGTGACATATTCCCCCTAACATATGAGGTTAGAAGATATTTTGATGGACAAAAATACATTACAATAAGGAAATTAGTGAGGGAGGCAGGAAAAGAGGTCGCATAAAAGAGACATGCATATATACATAGATAAGTACATCCCTGAGGTAGGGATACCCATACTTGGTACTGAGAGAATAGAACATAGATTCTCACGCAACGTATTGTGGACTGGCATCATCAAGGAATAGTCATGATACAATATAGACCTTTGGAATAGTAGCTATCAATAGGGCAGGATGTTGATGTGAGTGCCCCCAATGATAGCCCTCAAAGTACATAAGATATTCTCCAATCACAACTTGGGAGAGGAAATGATCATGAGTGAAGTTTCCTCAATTATTGATAAGTAGTTGTCATTAATGTCAACCCAAGCATCACCAAGTGTTTCCCCACCTTTTCTCACTCAATATGATGTGGAATTCATGGAATATCATGTTAGCATCCTTCTAGATGAATTCTCCTCGACAAGATGTTTCTAGTGGTATGTCTCACAACACATAGTTCTTCACGGTTTAATAGATATTCAAGCTTGAAGTTGGAGACCCTCATTAATGGGCTAAATCCCAATAGGGTGGTTTCATGGCTCACATTCATTGGTCGATGGTCATTAAATATTTAACATAAGTGTTATTTATTAATTATTAGTATAAGTATCATCTTAAGTAGGGTATTGAATTATTTTTGCTCCATAAGAAGCATCCTTCATGTTTTATAGGCTAATATCCCTCCTCCATGAGGCTCACGACCTTGCATACTTAGAACACAAGGAATGAATTATTTGAGTTTGAATGTCTTAATTCATTATGAAGCCCCTTCTAACCTCCAACTATCATCTATAAATATATCAGCCCTTCCTCACCTCCTCCTCATGTACTTTCAACGAATGATCTAGTAAATATAGCTCTGAATTTCTTTGGCCACCCTAAAGGAGCTATAACACAAGAATCAAAAGAGTGGGTTAAGGTTTACTTTGTTTGGTGGTTCTTTCTTTTGCAGGAAGAAGATTTTTTTTGCCCTTATTAAAGCAACATTCTCTGAAATTTGATCTGGTTATACAGGGTCATAAAAAAGGGCTTTGCATTGTTTTTATATTTTGGATCTAGGATTCGTATGGGAATTTCATCATTGATAGTGGAAGACTTCAAATATGGGCATAAATTAGCTTAATTACAAACTAGAAAAGTTGAGAATCATGTCTTAGAATAATTTCCCATATATTGCAGCATATAAACAAGCCATTACAAGGCCTTAACCTTCATTACAGTATCTTGGCATCAATCAAAACAAGTGCATTTAAAACCTTAACATCTTGTTCAAAATATCAACATTTGATTCAAGAAATCAACATCAATTTTGGTACCTAAACATTCATTTAAGTATTTAACTATGAATTTTAGGGCTTGAAGAGTAGACACACTGAGTGAGGACTTGTCACATAATCCTTTTGGAGGCATTATCAAAGGCTCAGTCTCATTGGTTGATTGCACAAATCCATTGAAAGTGTATTTCGGCCTTGTGTTAAGCCTCATCACAGAAAGGATCCTTCATCATCATTAAAGCATTTGTGAATATGCATAATTATTTTTGAAAGGTGGAACAAAAGATCATTATAGTCTCTTAGACCAATGAAGAAGTAATAGTCTTGAAGCGTAATATGAAAGTATGATATATAGGTTACTATTACATTTTCTTCAATTTGTATAAGGCCATCCTAAGAAGATGACAAGAACGGTGTAAACAAGTCCAGTCAATCTTCAATGGTTAAGGAATTACAATGAAGAAGTTGACCTTATCAAAGCCTTCATCTTCAGCGAAGCTGAGCAATACATTTAATCTTGAAGCAGCTATAGTAAAAAAATATTTACCAACAATTATTACAATGGCAAGCAATATTCAATATATTGTGAAAGCAGTTGATTCATGAAGTAAGAACAAAGGAAGAAGTAGATTGTTGGACAAAAGTTAACCTCAGCAGTTAGGTTCTCTATTGTGCAAAGCAAAAATGGAAAAAGAAATATCATCAAGGTCAAAATAAGAAGAGTAGAGAGCACTCCAAAATTCATCATTAGCATCGAATCAAGATCAAAGGCATTTGTACAATAGTTCACATCATTGTACCTATTATGGCCTGCAAGTTCAAAGTCTTGTAAAATTTTGTAAAGGCAATTTTGTACAAAGGTATAAGATTCATTGGGTCATAATAGTTGTGGTTTTTACAAGGGTTTTTTGGTTTGTATTTACAACATGGTTCTTCGTCCTAGGGTCTGTTAGGACAAGGGTTTAGGTCCTAGAATTGTTGGTCAGTCAAGAAATATCATTGAACATCATTGTAAGTGGACCATTATCCCTGGTACGAGAGGTCACAATTTTTGTATTTAACTTTTGTCATTTTCAGGGTGGTAGGGTGGTACTAGGTAGTTGGTTGAAGTCACCTTTAGGTGGGTGCCTGAAAACACTTAGGGTGGTAGGGTGGTGCTAGGGAAATTTGGTGCTTGCTAGGGTGTTGGTGTATCCATACAACTGACTACTGATGAAACCTAGGGTGTTGGGGCATCCTTCCAGTGCGTGCTAGAGAAGAATTCTTTTCTAGAGTTCTAGCAAGTTGTAGCTTTATTTTTAGTTGGAGATGAATATTTAAAGAAACTATTAGAAAAACATTCATTGGTTTTTTACCTGGAGGGGATTTTCCACCTAAAATATATATGTGTTCATTGTGTACTATTTGTTTATTGTTTTAAATACTGCTGAAGAATAACTAATGCTCTGAAAATATTAGTAAGTTACTAATTTCTAAGAAATAATGATTCACCCCCCTCAGTTTTTCGAACAAATGGTATCAGAGAAGGTTTCTTCAATAATGGTTTAATAACTGGAAGGAGATCATGGAGTGGCATAAGCCAACCACCCTTGTACTAAATGGAAACAACTATGCATTCTAGGTTGGAAAGATGAAGTCCTATCTTCAAGCATAAGGGTTTAATGATTAGAATGTTGTGTAGACAAAATACAAGGAGTTGTCAACTAGTCCCTCAAATAATGATGAAAAAAGGATTTACGAAATCTAGGCTAAAGCTAAAAATACTGTCCAATATGGTGTGACAAATTATGTATATGTGAAAACAATGCACTGCAAATCAACAAAATAAATTTGGGACAAGCTTCAAAATACGTATGAAGGAGACAAGAAGGTAAAGGATGCCAACCTCCAAAATCACTGAGGACAATTTAAGCAACTAAGAATGAATCAAGAGGAGAACATTTCAGCGTTTTCCCTCCATGTTGATGAAAAAGTGAATGCTTAAGAAGCATTGGGAGAACTTGTGGATAACAAGTCAGTTTTTCAAAAATCTCTAATATCTCTTCCAAAAAGGTTCGATGCTAAAGTCTCCATGTTAGAGGAAAAGGAAAATTTGGAAAAACTCACCATGGGCCAGTTGCATGGAATACTGATAACATATGAAATGAGGAAGGAACCAAATGGTACATCCAATCAAGAAGAAACATTCACATTATCCAAGAAGATTGGGAAAAATAAACAGGAATCAAGACCAAGATCCATTTGTTGCGAAGAAAAAGAAGAATAATCAGATGAAGAAATAGCTAACATGTGAGAAAGCTAAAAGAAGGAAAAGGTAAGTTCAAAGATAAAATTCCTTTTATGTGTTTCGATTGTGGTGAGATTGGTCACTTTGCAGCTAAATGTCCTCATAAAGGGAAGAAGGGTCAAAGACAGTTCAACAAGCAAGACAAGAAGAAAGGATTTAAGAAAAGTTTTTTCTCTAAAGAAGATAGCTCCTCATATTAGGGGAATTCTAAGGTCTAAAATGGGCCTCCTAAGGAAATTATAAAAAAATTGTGGAAATAATAAAATAATATTAGATTGCATCATCAAATTTTAGAGGGAAAAAAGAAAAAAACTATTTTTCAACTCGTATTTTCAACTTATCTGCCTATGGGTTTACTCAAATTTCAAGCCGCAACACTTTTGGATGCAAAATTTGATTCCTCATCCAAGGAGTACCCATGTTGCATACTTTCGATGGACCATGCTACACAAAAAATGAGAAATACATGAAAAACGTGATTGCAATCACTTTTTTTATGTATTTCTCATTTTTCGTGTATCAGGGTCCATCGAAGGTATGCAACATGCGTACTCCTTGGATCAGGAATTAAATTTTACATCCAACAATTACTCCTGCTCGAAATTTGAGTAAAACCTTAGGGAGATGAGTTGAAAAAGGAGTTTTATTATTTTTACCCTTTTACTCCAAAAATGATGAATCATCCTCCATGGTTGGCATCATCATCTTGAATCCTATTGGTTCTTATAAAGTTTATTTTGGTTGTAGATTATACTTAGGAGGCCCATTTAGACCTCAAAATTCCCCTAATGTGTGAAGAAGTGATGATGATGAAAAACATAATGGAGGAAGAGTGTTATTCATGGCTAAGGACAATATGAAAGAATCTCTCTCTCTCTCTCTCTCTCTCTCTCTTGAAGATAATATGGATGAAATCACATTTCAGAATGAGATTATTAGAGTTGTAAAGGATATTCAGGCTAAAAGAGGAAACATCAATTTTTTGGAAGATGAATTGAAAATAGCAAAAGTGCATGCCAAGAGCCTCTATGAGAAGAGTAAAGAATCAAAGGAAATAATTATCAACTTCAAAGTACAATTGGAAGAAGCCAAAAAAAATGAAGAATCTCTTAGAAGATAACTTGAAGAAAACAACAAGGCAAGGGAAGAGTTAGAATAAAAAATAGTCTATCTACAGAAGGAAGCAAAGAAAAGAGGTAGCATTCAACAAAAATTTGCAAACAACCCTAGAGCATTAGATGAGCTTCTCAACAGTCGAAGGATATATAGTCACAAGACTAGTCTAGGCTACAAAGAAATATTCGAAAAGGGTTCATGCTCCTCCATGAAAAAAAAAGTAAATGGATAGAAAACCTATGCGGAAATTGCTAAAGGATCTCTCAGGGAATAAAGTTTCCCAACAAAACCAAAAGTTCAAGATATACAAAATCGGCAAGATGGTTCTTGGAGAATGGTTCCACGAAGAAGGTTTCCTCTTCTCAGGTATCAACCTATCATTCATGGTTTATGTTATTCATGTAAAAAATTTGGACATAAAGACGTAAATTATCATGCTTATGGTTGGAATAAATGCAACTTTGGAAGGCCCTTTCATCCTAGAAGTTCGCAAGAAAATTATAAAAAAATTACAACATGTTTGATTACTTAAGAAATGAAGTAGAATGCTATAAATGTGAAAATTTTGGATATATGGATAAATATTGCATGTTTTATTCTCCCCCAAGGGAATCACAATAGAATTAGAATGAACAAGTCAGGAAGAAAAAAATGAAATATGTTCTCTTTCATTAAAGGCTCAATGCAAAAAGAATGTACGGTGCGTTGATAGTGGTTGCTCAACACATATGACCAAAGACATGAACAAATTTATATCTTTGAAAGAAAGAAAATATGGAACATTATATTTTGGAAATTATGAATTTGTAGATGTTATAGGAACAAGTACAATAAAGCTTGGAAGCAAGGATGTTATAGCTCAAGGTGTGCGTTGTAGTGGCTATAAACACCCTCCAAAATTTTGCCTATGCTTTGATTTTGGAGCCTTCCTTCTAAATCAAAACAACTCATCTTACACTGATCTAGGTACTTGTGCTTTGACTAAGCTTTATTCTTTTTTATCTTGGCTTGTGTTTGCTTACTTATTTCATTTTCTAACCCACAAGCTAATCTCTTGACTTGGTCCCTTGACAATTTTGGGCTTGCCTTAGAGAATTACGTAGTCATGACTGCCAGTGAGCCTTGATCTCAAGAAATGCGCAACAATGGATGGCAACCAGCCTTGAGCTAGGAAATTACGTAAACATGAGAGGCAGCTTAGAGCCACTCAACCCAGAAATTGTGCAAAACCCACTATGTTCAGAAACTGCTTAGTGCATGAACCAGAGAGTTTCTCGGTCCTTCCTAGAATTGCACAATATTTCCGGGAAATGGATGGAATTTTTTCCCAAAAAATGAAAAAAAAGAAAAAAACATCCCTAAAAAAATGGGATCTATTTTTAGCAACTCAAAGGAGGCACTTGAGTTATTTTAGAAATTGTTGCCATGTGCTATATTTTCCTTAATTTGAGGCATGCACATCATAAACCCTAACTTGACCAAACATATTTAATTGAAGCTGATAGAGCTCATTTTCACACTTGATCTTGGAACTCTAGCATTCCCCAGGAGATCAAAGACTCTTTAGTGTGATTGTCGCCACTTTTCCGAGTGAGTTTTTCTTTGCTAGTCTTTTGTCCTTTTTCTATCGCTTTTTGTTGTTTAGCTTGTGAAAGTGTTGTTTCACTTGTTTCTTTGAACGACTATTGGCGTTTTAACTTTTTTTTAACTTGTAGAAGTGTTGTTTCAAGTTTTATATTGCCTTTCCTGAGTTTCACATGTGTTTTCCCATTTTTTGCACCAACGATCATCGTTGTGGTGACTCCCTTCACATGCTTCATTCTCCTTCAGTTTAATTGATTCCTACACTTGTTTGCCATGCATGCATAAACACTTAGATAGATATTCACTCAACATCACTTCATCCTTCAGATCTTCTTGTTTTCACACTCCCCATGGGCATATCTGGGTCCCCTTGCCTGGATCTGACACTCCACTGCATGCACTGTGTAATCTAGAAGCTCAAGGCCTCTGAGTTGGCTTCTGGAATTACATAGAGCCTATCCTAGGTTGGCTCCAACTGTTAACTATGCAGCTCTAAGAGACAACCTCCTAGCTTGGCCACTGAGACTACACAATGTGCAGTCTCTCCCAACCTTGGCCCAGACTAAAGTACACATTGCGTAGTTCCAGTCATCAATCTTCCTGACTGATTTTTGGGACTGCACAATGCGTAGTTCCCATAGTCATCCAATGACCTCTGTCAACCAGAATTGCACAATCCTTCCCATCATGAGGTCAGCTTTTTACTTGATATTTTCTTGGAGTTGCTTTGGTTTTTAAGCTCACATTTTCTCGTCATGAGTGTTCTCTTTGTCCCACAAGTACAAAAGTTGTGAGCATCTCTCTAGCATTTACAGTTAACATGGCATCCAAGAGAGCCACATCAAAGGAAAATGTCGAGAGCAGTACTAGGGAAGCAATTGAGAAGACATCAGTTGATCTACCAGTTTATACAGATACTTAGTTTTTCATTGAGAAGGGTACAACATTGACATGGAAGAAAATCAAAGATACTTTTGCAGATAACTTCAAGGAAAACTTAGAGGACCGACATGTTTATCTCAGTATCCATTGGTTAGGCTTATACAAGGTTGCATGAAGGTACCCTACCTTCCCATGTACGGACATCATCAGATGGATTTTCTGACACATAGATGAATAGACTATGACACTAATCAATTCCATTGGGAGAGAGCTTGCCACCTTTAGAGTAGAGAACTTTTAGCAGATGTGTCATTTACCTGAGCCGATGAAGCACGTGGACTCACTTTTCTATGCCACCCATAGTTTTGTGAACACTAGAGATATTGTCAAGTGCTAGGTGAAAGAGTCGTCAAAGTTTAGACAAACACCTACCCATTTTTACAAGACGAAGTCCCTTGGGAAAGCGTATCATTTCTTGATCATCTTTGCTAGCAGAATATACAATCAAGACAAATTTAATAGAAACCTTTCCTAAAGGGTGGGTAGTCTTACTAGACTAGTTGGTGAGTTATGGGAAGCCTTTCAACTGGTCAGATTTGTTGGCCCATCAGTTGAAGATCCATGTGACTAAGGCTCGAAACCTGCCCAAGAATGAGAAAGAAAGGTTTTACATGTTCACATACTTACTGGATGCAATATGTGCCCCACAATAGTTCCCTGGCATGAGATGGACATGGACACCAAAAGAGACTACCATCAACATTTATTTCAAGTTTCTTTCTGAATGCAGTTATCGAGGAGTGATGGCAAGGCTAACTGGCCATTTTATCATCTTGTTGTACAAACTTATCTTTAAGTAGGATCCATCTTGCATGTCCCGAGAATAAATGGAGGCAATAGTAAACATTTATAGATTGGTATGCCTCACCAGGTGGCACCTTCAACATGGTGTTTGGTAGAGAGAAGCCTCCGCATGTTCTACTAAGGTATGACATTGACAAGTTGATCATACAAGAAGATTCATATCACCTCTCTACATGGTTTTCAACATGACTACATGATCAAGTGCTCAAAATTATGCTCAAAAATTAAATTTTTTAGAATGATGTGGAACCTAAACGACTGCGTAGTGCTCGTCATCCTGAATCTAGTGCAATTCATTTGGCACAAAACAAACACTGTATGCTCGTAGAAACGCGATATGTTCACTTTGTCAAACAGGTAAAAAAAATTCCAAATGGATGTTTGAGATGTTTTTTGGGAATCCGTACAGCCTGGGTGGCAAAAGGAATATTCTCAAAATATGTTGTTGAGTTGGTATCATTTGGTTGGCCATGTGTTATTATTTTGACCAATGAGGAGGTGACATGTGGCTAAGCCGGGGGCTGCCACGTGTCCTAATGGTCAATCAAAATTTTGTTGGCAAGACAGGTCAGAGGCTAGGCTTGACCCTGCGACCTCCCACAACCCACTGCAACAGGTTACCACTCCGCCTACGCATTGATACTTAACATATAATGCAAGCAGGTTTTCATTAAAGTTTAATGACCACTAGTTTGGGGGGGGGGAAGGTGGACTTAACCGCCCCCCATGTAACTACCTTATCCACAGACTGTAACAATTTTGATAACCACCGGCCTAACTGCCTGCCCCAAGTGGCCCATGTGAACAGTCCCTCAAACTGTTAGCATTCGCTATGACCGTCGGTGGGTGGGGGGCCAGCGTTGGGGGCTAGCCCCTAGGAGCATGACCCCCCATATGACCCAAATTTTGGTTCTAAGGCCTCGGTGGCCAAATTAGTGATCCTACAAATATTTCTGTAATTCAGAGAATTTGTTGCTCCATTAGTGGAAAATGGGATGAATTTGTAGGATGATGCCGGATTTGGTGCCATTTGTGGAGCGAATTGTGGGAAAACTAGGAGAGGTCATAACTTTCTCATTTTTTGACCAAGTTGGATACAAAAAGAGCCTAGGTAGCCATTTGTTGACATTTTGGACTCATTGGAGCAGGTTTCAGAAGCATTTGAGCATTGTAAACACATATTTGTACACTTTTGAGCATCATAGAGAGGCCCAAGCCATTGGAAGATGGACCAAGGAGACGTAGCCCAGGAGGGGTGAACTCCTTTATCATTTTCCTATTGTGATGTGTTTATGATGACGTTCTATACATGTTTATGCTATTTTTGATTCCCTTATTTATGTTAAATTGCTCATAAAATTAACATAAAAACTCATTTTTCACTTGCAAAAATTCATGAATGCATGAGCACATTATAAAAATTTTGTTTCTAATCTGAGGAGCATCTTAGCACAACAATCTAATATTCTAAATCAGATCATTTTGGTATTATATCTATAGGTTTTCTTTGTGAAAGAAGGATTTAAATGTTTTCAAGTTTATGTCATGCTTACAAGGTTAAAACTCAAAAAAGAGGAGAAGGGAAGCTAGTTGGAAGCCCTGAAGTTGGGTCAAGGGGAAGGAGAGCAAGGTTTCCACAATCTCCAACACCATTTTAGCTCAAGTTGTAGTTGACACTTTAGAGATCATGTCTCATGAAGGAGAACCTACAAACATGACAGAAGATGAGAAGAGATTCAGAAAGGCTTTCTTTGATATGACATAGATCGTGAAGGTCCTCTATGAAGAGAGGAATGCCAGGTTGCAAGGGGAAATTTCCAAACCCCCCAAAGGAGAATGTTCTTCAAGAGGAGGTAATGGAAAAGGAGGTAATTCAAATGGAGACAACCCTCCACCCTCTCCACCATCTTCTCCATCTTCTTCTTCACAAGAATCTTCACCCTCTTCCACTAACACAACCCTTACTCATACTCATCATCATACTTCAAAATGAACTGGTAAATCACTTTTTTTAAAACTTGATGTCAAATTTGAGCTACCCATGTATAATGGTGCAGTGAATGCAGAGAAGATTTATAATTGGATTCGTCAGTTTGAGGTCTATTGCAAGATTCAAAACCTTCAAGAGGATGACATAAATATTCAGTTAGCTTCCTTGAGAATGGAGGGTGCAACACTGGTATGGTGGGAATCAAAGACCCAAGAGGAGATTAAAAAACACAGTAAGATCTCAATTTCTTGGAATGATTTCGTTGCTGCAATCAACAGACAATTCTACCCTCTAGCTTATATGCAGAAATCCATCATGAATTGGCAGAACTTTAGATAGCTTAAAGGTCATAATGTGCAATATTACACCCAAGAATTTGGAAAAAGGTCTTTAATGTTAGGTGTATATTTTCAATCACAAGACACATTGTTGAAGTACATAGGGGGTTTACACAGTTACCTTATGCATACTATCTTAATGTTTAATCCAGATAATCTAGATGATGTGTGTGTGCAATCCACTCATCTTGAGGCAAGAGGGAAAAACAATCCAAAAGAAAGTAGTAAAAATCGATTTAAGAGTAAAGGAAAGGAAAAGGGTTTCAAAGGGAAGAGAAAGAAAAATGCATCTATAAAAAAATAAGGAGAGAAAGTAGCATGAAAACATTGTTCCAAAGAGGGTTACGATGAAGCTCATTATTGGAAACTTCATCCCGAAATGAGACCAAAAAGAAACAACAACAAGGGAAAACAAAAGACAACTACACCCACTCAACACGATTTGGGATCTGATTCGGGCAATGAAACTAAAATCACAACCATGGGGTTAAAAGGAAAAGAATCCATTGCTATCACTAGTTTTTCAAACTCACAAATGAAACTCCAAATGAAAAGAGGAGAATATAACTTTTTCACATAAGAGTGATATCAAAACATAAAAAGATTGATTGACCTTTTGATAGTGGATCTCAAGCCAATCTTATCTTTGAAAACATTGCTAAAAGTTTAAACTTGGAAACCATTCCACATCATAAACCATATCCACTTGGATGGGTGTGTGACAATGCACAATTTTAGGTTTCTAGAAAGTGTAAACTGAAATTCTCCATTACTACAAATTTCTTAGATGAAGTGGAGCTTGATGTTGTTCCATTAGTTATAGGTGGCATAGTTTTGGGTAGTGTGTACCTTTATGACAGAAAAGCTATCATTCATAGACATGAAAAATAATATCATTTATCCAAAGATGGAGTAGAATATATTATGAGAGAGCATAGCAAGAAAATAAATATTTCACTTGTTAATGTGGGGCAGATGAAAAGACTAGTGAATTCAAGCAAGAATTTTGTGCTTCTAATGATCAAACCCAAGAATGATGTTGATAATGAAGCTTTTAAAGGTTGTGATTCAAATTTGAAATCTGAATTGGTTGATGTAGTTAACCAATATGATGAGATGTTTTAGGAACCAAAGGGATTACCTCCCAAGAGATGAATCCAACATGAGATACAGTTGGAGCAAGAATATCCTCTTCCTAACATTGGCATGTATAGGATGTCAGTGATGGAAAGTGCAGAAATTAAGAACAAAATTCAAGAGTTGTTGAATAAAGGGATCATCATACCATGTTCCTCACCATGTGGTTCACCTATTATCTTGGTGCCAAAGAAGGATGGAGTATGGTGCATGTGTGTGGACTTTCGTGCATTGAATAAAATTACAATAAAGAACCATTACCCACTGCCTAGAATAGATGATTTACTTGATCAATTGAATAATGCAAAGTATTTTAATATGTTGGACTTAAGAAGTGGCTACCATCAAATTAGAATAGCTGAAGGAGACATTTGGAAGACAACATTGAAAACAAAACAAGGTTTGTTTGAAGGGCTAGTTATGCCTTTTGGTTTATGTAATGCTCCTGCTACATTCATGCGTGTGATGAATGATGTGTTGAGGCCATTACTTGATGAGTTTGTTATAGTCTACTTAGATGACATCTTAATTTTTAGTAAATATCGCGATGAACATGTTATGCATGTAAGAAAAGTACTTGATGTCTTGAAAAAAGAATAGTTGTATCTTAAGATGTCAAAGTATGAGTTTGGAAAAACTTCTTTATTTTACTTGGGTCATATTGTTGGAGGTGAGTGGAAAATAGATCCCTCCAAGGTGATGTTATTGTGAATTGGCCAAGCGCCAAGAAAATTTACGAGGTAAGAATTTTTTTGGGAGCAACCCAATATTGGAGGAAATTCATTGCTAATTTTTCTCTTATAACAACACCTTTGCATGCATTGACAAGTGTGAAAAAGGTCTTTGAGTGGGGAGGAAAACAACAAAAAGCCTTTGATGCATTGAAGGAAAATATTAGTACAATTCCAGTACTTGCAGTTCCAAACTTGAGATAGTAATTTGAGATTCAGACCGATGCTAGTGACTATGCCATGGGTGCAATCCTCATGCAACATGGTAAGCCTATCTGTTTTCATTAAGAAACTTTTAATGGTGTAGTGATTAACTATCCTA
This sequence comes from Pinus taeda, assembly GCA_000404065.3. Taxonomy (NCBI): domain Eukaryota; kingdom Viridiplantae; phylum Streptophyta; class Pinopsida; order Pinales; family Pinaceae; genus Pinus; species Pinus taeda. Next base: position 41,568 of record APFE030149805.1, on the reverse strand, counting down.
CATATGACAAGGAATTGTATGCATTGGTGCAAAGTGTGAAAAAATGGAAACACTACTTGATGGGTAAGGAAACAATCATTCACATTGATCATCAACCATTGCACTTGCAATCTCAATCAAAGTTGCAGCAATCAAGGCCTTTCCGATGGATGGGTTTTCTTCAATGCTTCCACTTGGTAATTAGGTATAAGAAAGGTATCTAGAATAAAGTTGCTGATATGCTTTCTAGGTCTATTGTTAGTGCAACTACTTTACTCCAGCATAATTCTATTTTACATGAAAGTTATATTGAGCAATATGCATTAGATAATGACTTTCAAGATGTTTATGCAAGCTTGAGTCAAGGTAACCAAGTAGAGGAATTGGATTATCATTTGCATGATAGATTGTTGTACCATCTTGGAAAGCTTTGTATTCCATAGGGAGAAAGAGTTAACATCATAAGAGGGGCACACACTTCTCTTATTGTTGGTCATTTCGGTGTAAGTAAGATGGTGGCACATCTACAGAGGTATTGTTATTGGCCTCGTATGCTTGAAAGTGTGTCTCGTTTTATTAAAGGATGCTTATTATGTGCAATCAGTAAGCTTAACAATAGGAAGTTAGGGTTGTACACACCACTTTCGGTTCCTTCAAGACTGTGGGAGAGTGTTTCTATGGATTTTGTTGGAGGCCTTCCATTGTCAAAAAGAGGTCATGATTATTTGTATGCAGTTGTGGATAGGTTCATCAAAATGTGTATTTTTATGCCATGTAAAAAACAAGTTACAACTGAAAAAAAATGCTAAGTTATTATTTCAAAATGTTTGGGTGCATTTTGGATTGCACACATCCATTATTAGTGATCAAGATTCTCTCTTTATTGGGAATTTTTGGTCAAGCTTGTGGGGATTCATGGGCACCAAATTGAAAAAGAGCACATATTTTCATACACAAACAAATGGTCAAACAAAGGTGGTGAACAAAACAGTGATACATCTTCTTCGCGGGTCTTGTAGCAAGCATCCTAAGTTGTGGGATGAACATTTGCACTATACTCAACATGCTTACAACTAGGCCAAGCACTCTTCAACTCAAACATCACCATTTGAGGCATGTTTAGGATACTTTCCTAAATCTCCTTTGGATTTTATTTTTAGAAAATATTTTGCTATTGATGGTCATAGAGACATAGACATAGAATGAAAGTTCATTGAACAAATCCAATTAGTACACCAAAAGGTTCAAGAACAACTTGAAAAAAGCCAAGGAAAATACAAAGCAAGGCACGAAAAGCATCATCAAGATCACAAGTTCCCAGTCGGTGATGAAGTTTGGCTTCACATTAACAAAGAGAGGCTCCAAGGAGAAGGTAAAAAACTAAAACCAATTAGATATGGTCCATTCAGAATTTTGGAAGAGATTGGTAACAATGCCTTTAAGTTGGATTTGCCTTCATATATGCAAATTTATGTTGTTGTTAATGTTGAGAATTTAAGATTGTATGAGCCTCCTTTGATTGAAGATCAAGGAGAGAATATTAAAATTCCATCTATTGAAGACTTTTCTCTAGAATTCCTTGACGAGCTTCAGTAAGACAATATACATGACAAAAAAACAAGGACATCGAAAAGGGGAGGTGTCAATTATCTTTGAGTGGGGCTCAAGGGTACAAATTATTCAAAAGAAAATGGATAGAGGTTGGAAAGGTGAGGTAACTATACCCTCACCTGCTGGACAACTGAAAGTGATCTTTTGGGGTCCAAAAGGCTTCTAGTGGGGAGGAGTGATTAGATGCTCAAAAATCAAAGTTTTCATAATAGTGTGGAACCTAAACAACCACATAGTTATCGTCATCCTAAATCTGGCACAATTTGTTTCATGTGAAACAGACACAGTATGCTCCCAGAAATGCGATCTGTTCACTTTGTCAAGCAGGTAAAAAATTTGCAGATGGATGACTGGGATGCTGACTTGGCATCTGTATAGTCTAGGTGGCAAATATAATATTCTCAAAATATTCCTAGAATATTCTTAGAATATGCTATTGAGTTGGCATCATTTGACTAGCCCATGTGTTATTATTTTGACCAATGAGAGGTGACACGTGGCTAGGCCGGAGGCTGCCACGTGTCCTCCTAATGGTCGATCAAAATTTTGTTGGCAAGACAAGTCAGAGGTTGGGCTCGACCCTGCTACCTCCCACAACACACTGCAACAAGTTACCACTCCACCTACGCATTGATACTTAACATATAATACCAACAACTTTTTATTAAAGTTTAATGACTGCCAGTTTGGGGGGGTGGGCAGACTTAATCGCCCCCCATGTGACCACCTTATTCGTAGAATGTAATAGTTGTGATACCTACCATCCTAACTTCCAATCCCAAGCGGCCCATGTGAACACTTCCTCATATCATTGGCATTCACCGTGACCGCCGGAGGGAGGGGGGCTAGCGCCTAGGTGCATGGCCCCCCATATGACCCAACTTTTGGTTCTAAGGCCTCAATGGAAAAATTAATGATCCTACAAATCTACCCGTAATTCAATGTTTTTCTCCGTTAGCGGAAAATGGGGTGAATTTGTAGGATGATGTTGGATTTGGTGCAATTTGTGGAGCGAATAATGAGAAAACTCGGAGAGGTCATAAATTTCTTAGTTTTCGACCAAATTGGATGCAAAAAGAGGCTAGGTAGCCATTTTTGGACATTCTGGACTCATTGGAGCAGGTTTCAGAAGAATTAGAGCATTGTAAACACATTTTTTTACACTTTTGAGCATAATAGAGAGGCCCAAGCCATTGGAAGCTGGACCAAGGAGACGTAGCCCAGGAGGGGTGAACTCCTTTATCATGTTCCTATTGTGATGTGTTTTTGATGATGTTCTGTACATGTTTATGTTGTTTTCAGTCTCTTATTTATGTTAAATTGCTCATAAAATTAACATAAAAACTCATTTTTCACTTGCAAAAATTCATGAATCCTTAAGCACAATGAAATCATTTTGTTTCTAATCTGAGGAGGATCTTAGCACAACAATCTAATATTCTAAATCAGATCACTACATAGGAAGAATAAAGCACCATGGTCCACTCTTCCTTTGCAGATTAGATTATACAAGATTAAGAGCATGAAAGATGCATATGCCGGAGCTAAAGACATAATGAAGTTTGAGTTTGGCACCAAAGACTTAAATTCGTATGATCCCCTCGGTATTTGCAAGGACCACTGTGTGAGGGTGTATTTTCCATGGATCCATGGGACATTTCATTGGAAAGAGGAGGACCCTTGGAGGTACTTATATAATGCCTCCAAACTCAATGTGCTAGTCAACTTAGAAGGAACTTGGAAAGCTGCTCTGTAGACAATAGCAACCAAGGAAGCAACAACAACAACAATAGTGAAGGACAAGGGAAAGAATAAGGTTTTTGAGGACCCAAAGGGAGAGAAAAGCTGCAAGATGAAGGCATATCCTATCATGGAGAAAGAAGCTTTGGTAGTGGAAGCAAAGTGGGAGTAGCGGATGAAGAGAGTAGAGCGAAGGAAGAGAGAAAAGAAGAGGTTGCAGGAAGAAAAACTGAAGCTGCAGGAGACTGAGAAGAAGTTGAAGGAAGAACATGAGTTGAGGAGGAGAGAAAGAGAAGAGAAGAAAAAGTAGGAGGAACAACATAGGAAAGGTGCAATGACAAAGAAAACAACGCCCATACAGGTTGATCAGATAGAACAACCAACAACTATGGAAGAGGGTGAACAAATGCAGGATTGGGAGCTTGCTCAGTAGATTCAAGATTGAGCAATTGATTGAAGTGAGAGACATGGAATTGCAACAATATCCACAAAATGAAGACACTAACCTTATGCCGACAACACTAGAGGTCATCTCTCAGTCTCCACGACCTCTAGTGTTAGAACCTATCCGGAGCGAGCAAGGAAATATTGTTCTCCTTGATGATGATCCAATCATGGATGTGTACAATCTATCTTTTGATGAGTTGCAGAAGAAGATTGTACAGGCATGGAGGAAGCACTTTCTGATGATCATATGTCACCTACATTCATCAAGTAAAGGGTGATAATGTCAGACAGAAGGAAGCATCCAACTGCCATTGTCGAAGCCAGCTTGCCTATGCAGGAGCAACAAAATCAAATGTTAAGTACCTGATGGTCGAGAATGAAAAACTAGAAAATAAATTGGAGGCTGCCAAGAAAGAGGCATAACATCTTCAAGCATCATAGCAGAATGTAGTTTCCACATTATGGGAGATGAGGAAAGCAATACTCACTGAAGTATCAACGCTTGCGGGTACCATGTGGAAGCTCTATGACAGATTTTTCATCGTGCACAAAGCACTTGTCCATCTGCATGGCCTACAATAATGGAGAAAAGGGTTTGTTCAAAGTCTCAAGAACATACATGCTACCATAGCCCATCTACAAGAGTGGACAATGCAGTACAAAGGGGCCCCTCTTGACTTAGTAAAGAAGATGAAGCCACAGGCAGAGCTAGAGAAGGAAAATGTTTGAATGTTGATCCAGAACTATGAGCAGCTCACCCCATTCATTAGCAGCATACAAGCCTCATATGTGCGGTTGTACAATAGTTTGGATATCATGGTGAGAAATCACATGATCCCATCAATCAGTTCCTTCAATGATGCTAAACCCAATAACCAAGTCCAACTAGAGATAGATGAGTACATGGAGCAACTAAGATAAGAGGCCACAAGGGAAGACATGGAGTTGAATGCACACAACATGAAGAAGTACATCAATGGTCCTTTTATTTTTGAGTAGCTTGGGAGGCACTCCAAGCCCTAGGGATCACGGATTGGAGGACAAATAGCCACAAGGCTCACTTGTGGGCTTGGAACCCAAGCATGGGGTTTCGTACCCATCGGGATTTGGGCCAAAACCATGAAGAATTTGAGCATGAGAAAATTTGAGGTGATAGAGCTTAGCATGCCGATTCCAAAACTTTGAAGATCACTCAAATCAAAGCTATAGAAATGAAGTTATGAATTTTTGAAGTCAAAGTGTGGGTTTGCACAAGAAGTATCATGGTCGGGCTAAGGTTATTTTAGGCTTATGATAGTTAGACAACCCCTATTGTGACATTGAATAAGCCTTTCATTTAGTGTATAACTAGAAGGTGGAGAGGAGGCATTTGATCATCCAATTGTGTGCAACACTCACTTAGAAATGGTAGCATAGAAGGGAAAGAAGGATTATGTTTAGTCACAGGAGACAAGGGAATAATAACAAGGGGCTTGGAGGTTGTTTTAGTGACTGCGTGGAGGATCATGCTACTACAGCTGGGCCAAGTGTGATAAGGGTGAGTTGCAGGTTTTTTGGGAAGGTTCTAAGGTAAGGGACCTCTGTTTGGGTAGCCCATGAGCATAAATAAGTGGCCATGGTAGGATTCTAGCCATACCACCACTGTACAATGCATACGTAGGGTTGTTTTGGGGTTGGAATGAGCCTAGAACAACAGTATAAAAGGAGGCCCCTCTTCCATGGAAAGACCACATAAAATTGAGGATTGTTTGGGTGTCAAATAAAGGGATGGTACAATGTGCTAGTTCCCTAACTAGGAACAGTCTAGGGTAGTGGTGGAACAACATACATAGAGACTTGTTCACCTTGTGTTGGGTCAAGTATTGACCAGTTTGGATGATGAATGTTGGAGGACTATAACAACCAAGTGATTCGGGTGGCATGGATTGTTAGATGTCCTAATCGGTGGGCAGATGTTGCAGCAGTACATTGGAGCTTATATTTGTGCAATATCTCCTATATTGCAGAGCAAAGGGAAGATGTGTAGAATTCTGTCGGTAGCCAGTAGAAGGGTATCCTAGGTGTGAGGATGCCCTAACTAGGAGTAGATGCTACAACAACATTGGTCACTCGTGATTTGTTGGAGGGAAGCATGAGAGTGGACCAAGTGTGGATGTGATTGGGAACTTATGGGCTGCTAGAGGACATCATGATAGTGTCCAAGTTGGATCTCGGTGAGCAACACCTTGATGGACAAAGGTAGGTGCAAGAGAGGTAGTTGTTGAGCTCAAGGATTTGATCAACCAGGAGTAGTTTGTGCAACCCTATACTTGTGTGTGGAGAAGGACTTCTACAACAGTTGAAGGGAAGTCCTCCTATCCCATGTTCATTATTGTAGATTGACATCTTACAGTGATAGGTGGAAGCCCTCTATTCCTTATGTTGGTATTCATCAAAGCAATGCGAGAAGACCATAGTGGGATGGAGTCCCTAGGTTGCTGAGGAGTAGCAATGGGAAGATCAAGAGTTGTTCACAAGTGGAGCTATGAACAACTCGACAGGAGTCTCGATGTGTTATGCCCTTGATGGACTAAGGAAAAACTAGTGATCAGATTGGATAGCCAAGGTTCAGTGACCATATGGACTTAGATCATTGATAGAGGCAATGTTGCAGATCAGGAGCCAAATATTGGGCAGGTACAAGGTATGACTGAGAGGAGCTGAGAGAGTAGACTACATTAGCCATATGGTCAGAATATACTAACACCAAGCCCCAGTTTGTATTCTTGTACTAGTGGATGTATGAGGGTCATTATCCATGGTGCGAGAGCCCTAGACTATTGTATTATATGTTGTTTAACATAAAAAAGTTGGGTTGAAAAATGTAAAAAGTTGTCTATATTCTATGCATGTGTGATTTTCTGTTGTGAAAAGTAGTATCATTTAGATTCTTGGTTAGGTAGTGTCATAGATTTTAAGATTCTATCCTTGACCCAAGATTGTGGAAATTCAACATGGTATCATAGCATGTTTGAGCTACTTTGAGGGATAGTGAATTAGAGAGTGTGCAATGAAGAAACTCAAAGGGAGTTGTCGGTGTTTATATCATGAAGCAAAAGGTTTAGTTGTAGACATGGAGGTGTAGTATTGAATATCTTGGTAGTGATATTGGATGAGAGTTCTGGTGGATTGGTGGTGAGCCTAGTGAACCACATTTTGTTGTAGGAAAAATTACTGATCATGGACTTCTGTTGATTTGTCATCGATGGTTGGGGAAACTTGAGAGTTTCTTTGGCTTGGAAGAGATCAGGTTGATTGAGATGGATTCATGTGATGGAATTTAGATTGGTAGGTTAGAATCTTCATCAGATCATGATGTTTCATATCCAAGATTGGTGGGATTTGCATGAGTGGTATTTGATCCAGGAGGATGAGTGCTTGCACGACTGAGCCAGTGGAGATCGTGTAGGCTCAAATGGATTCTAGCCTCAAAGGGAGAAACCCTATGGAGGTTTGGGACCTTCAGGTTCTGATGTGATGAGGCAGAGGCACTATTGAGATTTTCAGGTTCATTCTATAAGGTATGCTGTAGTGATGGATGCCAGATGGGCTAGTGTCGCTAGAGATGGTGATGGTTACTTCCTAGTCTTGGAAGTACCTCCCCTGCTAATGTTTATTTTTTAGTAGCTTGGGAGGTACTCTAAGCCCTAGGGTTCAGGGATTGGAGGAAAAAGCACCACAAGAGTCACTTGTGGGATTGGAACCCAAGCATGAAGTTTTGCACCCATCAGTATTTGGGACAAAACCATGAATAATTTGAGCATGAGAAAATTTGAGGTGATAGAGCTTGGCGTGCTGATTACAACTCTTCCAAGATCACTCAAATCAGAGTTCTTGAAATGAAGTTATGAATTTTTGAATTCAAAGTGTGCGTTTGGACAAGAAGTGTCAAGGTCGGCCTAAGGTTATTTTAGGCTTATGACAGTTGGACAACCCCTATTGTGACATTAAAGAAGCCATTCATTTAGTGTATAAATAAAAGGTGGAGAGGAGGCATTTGAGCATCCAACTGTGTGCAACACTCACTCTGAAAGGGTGGTGTAGAAGGGCAATAAGGATTTTTTTTAGCCACAGGAGGCAAGGGCAGATTAGCGAGGGGCTTGAAGGTTGTTTTGGTGATTGCATGGAGGATCATGTTACTACAGCCGGGCCGAGTGTGATATGGGTGAGTTGCAAGTCTATTGGGAAGGTTATTAGGTAAGGGACCTCTGTTTGGGTAGCCCATGAGCATAAAGAAGTGATTGTGCTAGGTCACAGGCCATACCACCAGTCGAAAATGCATACATAGGGTTGCTTTGGGGCTAGAATGAGCCCAAAACAATAGTATAAAGGGGGGCCCATCTTCCATGGAAAGACCACATAAAATTGTGGACTTTTTGGGTTTCAAATAAAGGGTTGGTACAACGTGCTAGTGCCCTAACCAAGAACAGTCTAGGGTAGCAGTGGAACAAAAAACATAGAGACATGTTCACCTTGTGTTGGGTCAAGTATTGAACAATTTGGATGATGAATGTTGGAGGACTGTAGCAACCAAGTGATTGGGGTGACATGGATTATCTAATTTCTTAATCAGTGGAAAGATGTTGCTGCAGTACATTGGAGCTTAGATTTGTGCAATAATGCCTCTATTGCAGAGTAAAGGGAAGATATGGAGAAGTCTATTTGTAGCCAATAGATGGGTCTCCTAGGCGTGAGGATGACCTAACTAGGAGTAGATGCTACAACAACATTGGTCACTCGTGGCCTAGTGGAGGATAACATGAGAGTGGACGAAGTGTGGACGTGATTGGGAACTTATGGTCTGTTGGAGGACAACTTGATAGTGTCCAAGTTGGATCTCAGTGAGAAACACCTTGATGGACAAAGGTAGGTGCAAGAGAGGTAGTTGTTGAGCTCAAGGGTCTGATGAACCAGGAGCAATTTATGCAACTCTAGAGTTGTGTGTGGAGAAGGACTTCTACAACAGATGATGGGTAGTCCTCCTAGCCCATGTTCATTGTGGGAGATATATATCTTACAATGATAGGTGGCAACTTTCCATGCCCTATGTTGGTCTTCATCAAAGCAATGCTGGAAGACCATAATGAGCTAAAGGCCTTGAGTAGCTGAGGAGAAGCAGTTGGAAGATCAGAGTTGTTCACAACTGGATATGTGAATAACTCAACAAGAGTCTTGATGTGTTGTGCCCTTGATGGACTAAGGAAAAAATAGTGAGAAAATTGGATAGCTGAGGTTCAGTGACTAGATGGAATTGGATCGTTGATAGAGGCAGTGCTGTAGATCAGGAGCTGAAAGACCGGGTAGGTACAAGGTACAATTGAGAGGAGCTGAGAGATTCAACTACATTAGTCAGACGACTAGAGTATCTTGTTGAGGGCATATTGATCGTCGATTTACTGACACCAAGCCCTAGTTTGTATTCTTTTACTAGTGGATATATGAGGGCCATTATCCCTGGTACGGGAGCCCTAGGCTCTTGTATTATATGTTGTTTAATACCAGCTTGAAGTAAAAAAATACCATGGATGAAAGGAATTTTGGGTTGCACTGCTTAAAAACCATTTTTTAGTATCTTCATAGTTTTACTAGTCATTACCTACACATGTGCAAATTTTACCATTGTGGCTTGCACTATTTTGTGCACTGTCTTCCACTATAAATTGCATAATCATGTTCACACAAGTTTAAAAAAAAAAAAAAAACAAATTCTAGAAACTTTGATGGAGGAATCTTATGAAAATTAGAAACGTTGAACAAATGCATAATTGTGCCTTGTCCCTTGGTTCATGGAACTAATATCCTCCTCTTAAGAATCATATCCCTTGAGAAGAGGAACTAGAAACCTCCTCCTCTTGCCTATAAATTGAGCACAACTAGAGGAAGCCTTGGAGACTTGGATTTGTAAAATTATGCTACTTATTTTGGGTCTAAAGAGTTTGTCATCGAGGAAGTAACGAAGACCATTAGAAGAGGCTTGTGACATCAAGGCAACTAGGTTGTAAGCTTGTTCTCCTTTGAATTTAATACAAAGTAGTTGTTCTTTCCTAATTGCGTCTATTTTTTTATGTTATTTGCAAGATTCCTTGATCACTCACATGGTTTATAACTGATTATTGATTCAACTATATGTTGTATGTTAAGTTAGGAATTTCATTTACCTTTGATTTTATATGTGAGATGCTTTGATCCCTTTATATTTTTTTGTCTATGCAGATCTCTTTTGGAGCATCATAGAGAAGATGTGGAAAGAATTGGGAAAGGCTCTAAGGCATTGAGGAAAATTTGGTTGTGGAAAGAACTGAAAGAACTTCTACAAGAACATCTCTAATAGGTATGTGATTCTTGATTTACTACATGTTTCATGTTTTTGTTATAAGCTAAGGAAAGGTAACAATTATTTTGATGTGTTTTATAGGATTTGTTGGAAATCTAGGGAGATCCTTCTTGCTCAAAAGAAGTTATTTTTCCTCATAACAAATTTTATACCATCCTAGGGAATGAGAGTTCCTTTTCTTGTGTCCTGTTGTGACCCTTGACACTTTTAGACCCTTTTAAGAATTGAAATTTCTGGTTTGAGACCTTAATTTTTTTTTTTCTAAAATTTCCTCGAACTACGCATTTTATCTTTCACAACGGAGTGCATATTTGTGAACTTAGTTGTTAGCACCAGTGTGTATGCACACTTAATTGATGACCTACCAACCCTGTTAAATTTTTGAAAAAGCTATGTTTTCTCTGATTCAAGTCCAACTTTTTTCGTTTTTATGATTTCTTAAGCTTGTTTGTAGTCTTATAGAGTCTCTGTCAATTTGATTGGGTGTTTTGAATTTTATTTTTGAGAAATTATTAATTTGATTTCCTTTGGTGATTACTCAGATGTTTGTCTTAGTTTCTTAACAATTTTTTTCATGTTTTTTCATTCGGTTTTGCAAAAAAAAACCCCTCAATCATTGGGTGGGGGGTTGAATTGTGTTTGAGTGTTAATTGCCTTTGAGTCTCATCACTTTTGATATTTAGAATTTTCACCCAATTTACTTTACTTACACTTGATTGGTTCTTTAGTTACATTGGTGAAGGAAAATAACCTTGTTGTTCTTTCGCTGATTTGGAATCATCTTATGTTTGTTTTGAAGAATTCTCTTGCCTAGATTACATTTTCATAGTTAGAATTCTCATTTTCATAACATGAATGAAAATTCTGTATATATTACATTTGCGTAGTTTTCAAGCAAATTGTGAATAGATTACATTGCATGGTTTGGTACTCAGGGCTTTGAATTGAATCGGAAAATTAGAAGTGGTTAATTCTGGAGTTGATATTTTGAAGAAGAACCTCTCTCCTTACTTTAACTAGAATTCATCAAAATGAAAAAATCACAATATCATGTTCAATTGTTTTAAAGTTTCGAGTCAGGTCATAACACCATCAATTTCACATACATTTACCCATTGAGTAAGTAACAACTTAAAAAATAAGCAACGCTAATAAAATAAATTAGAATTTTTTAATTTATAGGGGTCATTGCACCTGCATTAGATAAGATATTATGGCTTTGGAATAGGAAAGTTAGTTAAATTTCCAAAGTTGTAAACAAACAATAGAATCTTGTGGTAGGGAGTAAAGCCATCTATTACAGTTAGACTCCAGGAAGCTCCTCTTACAAGGAGTTAATCATGAAATCATATCAGATCTAATGGAGTGATTGACACCACTTCATTAGTTATGGTAGAGTGATTTAAACGTATTAGAAATGGTGCCAAAAGGTGCTTGGGATTCACTTGAAGGTAAACCTCAGATTAAGCATGTTGAGGAACTTTCAAGGGGATTGAGCTTTGTTACTTTGCCCTTGCATGTATTTTGATCTATGACTATCCCCCCAGGTTAAATTGTCATAAGTAGTAACCTTAGAGACCATAATATTAGGGGTATTACCCAAGGTGATGGTGGAGGGGAAGTCTCTGTTGTACCTGGAGCATAAATTGGCTAGAATCACTTGGAACTTTTTGGAGGGTATTCTTCACTTGAGATGGCATAAGTGAAGTTACTTGCACCAGATCATGTTCATTAAACAAGTTGTCAGTGTGACTAATTCCACCTACTATATCTCTAGCCACTTTTCGCGTTGATCTCTGCAACGTTGGGTTTCATCACCAACTAGTGATTTCGCTGTGAAAAGTTTGTTTGCATGGTTTGGCTCCTTAGATTTACTAGCATGTGTTATTTCTTGTTTTTACTTTTTATAGACCTTAGGCGTGGATTGTGAATATTATTTAAATTCTTAATAAAATTTATTTAAATTGAATCTAATGGCAACAATTCTGGAATTTACTTATCAAGGAACCCATTTTAAAGGGAATCCTAGTACTTTTCTTGGCTTTAAAATGTTGATCCTCCTTATATGGCTACATTATCACTTCCTGGATTCATGATAGGTTTACTAGTGTGGTTGTTTTCAACTTATTTAATCCAAAATACCCAAATTGTTCCACCTCAACAAAGTTTTTCACCTCAACCATGTTCATCATCTCAACATCACCAACCTCATGTTGACCCTTTACCGTCTTCACCCAATGTGTTATCCTCTCTTTCTTCTTCGTCACTTGGTAAATGCTTTGATGCTAATAACCAAGTGACTAAGAAGAAGAAGAAAGGGAAGAAGAAAGATAAGAAAAGTCAACCAACCAACCATGGATCTAAGTATTTGTAATGTCAAGGAAACTTCCAACATGCATCGCAAGCCCAAATACCCTTGCAAGGTTTGTAAACATGACCACTTCCTTATCAATTTCCCTAGTATTCCTAAGGTGTTGGAAGTATGTTCAGAAAATTATTATGAACTTACTTTTCATCCATTAACTAGTGATTGTTAGGTTCCAAGGAAAAAGGATAAAGTTAGGTTTCCTTGTAAGTTATGCGAAGGGATTCATCGAACTCATCTTTTCCCTCACATGGATGAATCCTTAAAATGGTTTGAAATCCTTACTGTTTCTCAAAAACAACTTCCAACTGGTTACTGTATTCTTTCTCCCAACCTACCATCAATTGACGAATTGATTGATCTAATTCCAAGTACAGTCAATCCCACTCTTCCATTGCAAAGTGAAATACATAGCACTCAGTTTGATGAACCATTGGTTGATCAAGTGGTCAACTCAATTTCACATACAGTCAATCCTACTCTCCCTTTAGATATTGAACTTGATACTTCTTAGGTTCTTCTTGTTACTTCAGATTCTTCTATACTAGGGGGCATTTCACTCGTTTCCACGGAACCCCTTCTAAGTACTGAGGTTATTTCCTTTGATTGGAGTAGACTAACATAGCGTGGTCTTCCTTCTTCCACCCCTTTCCAAATAATTATGAAAGCGTATGGTAATAATGTGCATCACACAAACATCGATGAAGGTTCTTCTGTTAGTATTTTATCCTCAACCGCATGACAAGCTTTGGGTTCTTGTCATCTTACAATTCGTTAGCTTTTAACAAAACCATTAGTGAACCTTTAGGGATCCTTCCTAATATACCTATTAATCTGGAAGGAAAAAATGTCTGTATTGATCTTATGGTAGTCCAAGATACCTTGGAATTCAATTTTCTCCTTGGGCGAGACCATATCTATGCCATGAAGGTTGTCATGTCCATACTCTTTCGAGTGATGTATTTCCCTTACAATGGAAACATTTTGACTATTGACCAGAATTCATTCATTGGTATTGATTTGAATACCAACCATCTGACATCCCTTAACGTTCCTTAAATGCAAGTGGTATCTACCCCACCACAGGTTAATTATGTCGCAACCAATCCCATGTTTTCACTTATCGATGTAAGTGATCCTCTCACTTTTTGCTCGACTTATTTTGACTCATATTTGGTAATTGAAATGGTGAACCCTTCAATGGGGACATTTGAACCCACTTTTATTATCCCCATTGATTCCCTTAACATGTGTTCCTTCCAGAGAACTATTCTTCCTTCTAATGGAGACCTCTTGGAAGCTATGATCGTGGAGTTCCCCTTGGCATGTGTTTCTTAAAAATAGAAGCCATGATCAAAATTCCTGTGAGGATGGTTCTTTTACTATGTCAACCTCATTTAAAAAATGAAATAGGTCCCTATGAAGATAGTTATTTTACTGTGTCAACCTCATTAAAAAATGAAACAAGTTCCCATGAGGATATTTCTTTTACTATATCAACCTCGTTAAAAAATGAAATAGGTCCCTATGAGGATGGTTCTTTTACTATGTCAACCTTGTTAAAAAATGAAACAAATTCTATGAGGATGGTTCTTTTACTGTGTCAACCTCGTTAAAAAATGAAACAACTCCTATGAGGATGGCTCTTTTACTGGGTCAACCTCTTTAAAAAGTGAAACAAGTCCCTATGAGGATGGTTCTTTTAATGTCTCAACCTCGTTAAAAAATGAAACAGGCTCCATGAACATAATTCCTTTTCTTGTGTCAATCTTGTTAAGAAATTAAACAAGGTTCCATGAGCATAATCCGTTTCCTCTCTCAAGCTCGTTAAAAAATGAATCAAATCCTCTCCTAATTAAGTTGAGTCTTTAACCTAATCTCGTAAATGAACTTTCATTTCATCCGTCTATTAGTAATCGGTAGTCTACTTAAGAATATCAAATGAAGCTTAGGGGGCATGTAGCACTCCAGGTCATGCTTGGGGGGCATTAAAACTTATCTCAAGCATAGTTTTTCTTTGTTTCAATCTTGTGTCAAAATGAAACCACTCTCAAGCATAATTTTTCTTTGTTTCAAGTTTGTGTAAAAATGAAACCACTCTCAAGCATAGTTTTTCTCTGTTTCAAGCTTGTATTAAAATGAAACCTATCTCGATTCCATTTCAGTTATTATTTTCAAGACTCATTAAAATCATGAAAATACTGAGCTTCTTTTGCTATCTTTTCATGCTTGTAAAATGTACATGAAAATGCTAAGCTATTTCCTTTTTTCCTGCTTGTTAATTAAATTGAAAATTAGTGAGATGAGTACACTTATATTAATTTTTCAAACTCATTAAAACTTATGAAAAAAACGAAACCCTGAAGTTATCTTTAAGCTCTTTTCTAACTCTCGAAACATGAAAATATTGTCGAGTATTTGACTATTCGAACTCGTAAAAGTAAATGAAAAGTCCTCTATATAGTAGAAGTTTAATCCTTTTATGAAAAAGGATTGCCTTATTCAAGCATGGCTAAGATATTCTCTTGGGTATTATTTTCTACCTTTTTGAGCCCAAGGGACAAGTTACAAAAATGAACCTATGGAGTTTTCTATTTTGCCTCTTTTTCAAACTCTCTAAATATGAAAAAGGACTAAGTTGTTCCTTCCCTAGACTCGTAAAAACATTAAATAGCATTGGAATTTCCAATCACGATGAGACCGAACCACTCCTTCCTAGTGTTCGTTAAAAATACTTCGAAGGACTCATCCAAAGGATGAGCTTATATGACAAGCGTATGTTATCCTCCTCGAGATTGTGTAAAAATAAAGAGGTACTTGCCAGTAATGGTGGGGGAAATGGGAAATAAACATTGTTAGGTCCCTATACTACTAGTGTAACCCCTTATTGTTATTAGTACAACCCCCTTTTTATATTTTTGTGCCCATATAGTCCCCATATTGTTATTATTGTGCCCCATAGAAGCCCGCTATTGTTATTATTGTGCCCTTACATTATTATTGTTATTAGTACAACCCCCTTTTTATATTTTTGTGCCCATATAGTCCCCATATTGTTATTATTGTGCCCCATAGAAGCCCGCTATTGTTATTATTGTGCCCTTACA
>APFE030149805.1:0-25700 GCA_000404065.3 Pinus taeda | reverse complement strand
ATTTTTCTACGATGTTTCAAAAGCGAAAGTAAAAACCCATTTGAGACGAAATCGTGTTGAACCTCGGGTCTGAATTTCAGATCTTGTGTCACTACATTTTCAGAGATATGATCTGTGGAATTTAGGGTTTTTACAAGCTCTATAATTTCATCTAAAACAGGTCATCATGGAATTTTTGCTACAAATTTTTAGAAGCTAAAACAAAAACCCATTTGGGAAGAAATCAGTCTAAACCATGGATCCGAATTTCAAATCTTGGCTCGCTATATTTTCAAATATATGATCTAAGGAAGTTAGGGTTTTTGCAGACTTCCGAGTTACATCCTAAACAGGTGACCTTGGTAAAATCATCATAAATTTCTCTCTGAGCATCAGATTGAAATTACGTAAGAAGTTACAAAAAGAGGACGGAATGTATTTTGTTTGGGTATAATTTTCATAACCTAAGGTTGAAACAATGACAAGTGACGCGTCGTATAAGTTCACTCTACTGAACTAGTCTATAATTAGGTCATTGCAGGATATTGGGAATAAATCTTTCTTCAGGAATCCAATTGTGATCAAAATTACGGAGTTAGAGATAGGACTTAGAGGGCTATTATAGGCTAAAATTTAAAAACTTAAAGATCTGAAATTACAGAGTTTCAATCGTTTCAATAACGAGCTCCTAAAATCAAGAAAAAGTGAGATGAGGAAGTTTGATGGCAAGGATCCGGTAAATTGGATACTACATATGGAGAAATATTTTGATCTACATGGTGTACCATTGTTAAAAAAGGTACACATTGCATCTAATTATTTAGAACCAAATCAATTTTTATGGTATAAAGAGCTTTGTTCTCATAAACCACTTGTCACGTGGTCAATTTTCATGGAGGAAATGATAGCACATTATGATGATACAAAGAGAAACACCTTCTTTAGCCAATTGATAAATCTCAAACAAAACTGTTCAATGGAAGAGCACATTGAGGAATTAAAAAAATTGAATATAAGGGTAAATGATATTCTAGAGAAGCAAAGCATTGATATCTTCATAGGGACTTTAAAGGATAACATTCAACATGAGGTTCATCTTTGTGACCCTGATTCATTGAAGAAGACATTCAGGTTGGCAAGAAAAATTGAAAGTGAAATTATGGAAACAAAGAATCCCGTCACTCATGACTATAGTTATGGAAGTGTTTTTTCTCCTAGCCTTCCACAACCTACAAGGTTTACACCACAAAAATTGGAATAAAAAAGAGAAAAATGGCTTTGTTACAATTGTGATAGAAAATACACTATAGGTCATAAGTGTGCTGAGAAGAAATTATTTTACATAGATTGTGAAGAGGAGGAAGAAAAGGATCAAGAAACATCAAAAGAAGAGGATATACACCAAGAACCAGCCCTAGAGAAAGAAGAAATGAATCCGACCATATCTTGTAAAGCACTGGCAAGAATTACCACTCCTGAAACTCTCAAGATAGAAGGACATATCAAGAAGAAAAAGGTTCAAGAAGTGAAAGATCATATCAAGAAAGAAGAAATGAATCCGACCATATCTTGTAATGCATTGGTTGGAATTACACTCCTCAAACTATCAATATAGAAGGACATATCAAGAAGAAAAATGTTCAAGAAGTGAAAGATCACATCGAGCATAAAGAAATGAATCCGACCATATCTTGTAATGAATTGGAAGAAATTACCAGTCAAACTCTTAAGATAGAAGGACATATCAAGAAGAAAAAGATTCAAGCAGTGAAAGATCACATCGAGCATCAACAACAGGTTATTTAAATTTTAAAGGATAATGCCACTTTGGTGTAGAATCAAATGAAACAGTAGGAAGATCAACATCGCTGTGAAATAAGTTTTGATGTAGGCGATTGGGTATTTTTACGGCTACATATCAAGCAAGCTATTTATGAGAAGGAAATGTTGGCAATACTATATGCACTTAAAAAATGGCGACCTTACCTAATGGGAAGATACTTCAAGATAAAAATGGATCATGATAATCTTAAATACTTTTTAGAACAAAGATTATCTTTAGAAGAATACAAAAATGAGGTCAAAAATATGTTGGGTTATGAATTTGAAATCATCTACAAAAAAGGGAAGCAAAATGTTGTTGCAGATGCACTCTCAAGAAATGATGAGGATGTGGAAGGATTGTTTTGTGCTATTTCTATTATCCAACCAGATTGGATAAAGGGATGAATGGAAGGAGGACAAAGAAGTGTGGCCGCTCATTCAAAAGTTGCAGAAAATCCCAGTTCAAACAATATTGCCAAAACTTGACGAGGAAGGAAAAATCATATTGGAACCTAAAGTAGTCACAAAAAAAGAACCCGATAGCTACGTAATTGATCAATTTCAGATTATATCATTAAGTGGAAGAACTTACCCGCTAACCATTCCACATGGGAAGACAAGAATTTTATACAGAAACATCAAGAACTACTCAAGCATTGAGGACAACACTTTTTGAAGGAGAGGGGCATGTTAGGTCCCTATACTACTAGAGTAACCCCTTATTGTTATTAGTGCAACCCCCTTATTATATTGTTGTGCCCATGTAGTCCCCATATTGTTATTATTTTCCCCCATAGAATCCCGTTTTTGTTATTATTGTGCCCTTACATTATTATTGTTATGTCAACTCTGATTATATTATGATCCCTTAGACTCCTATATATAGAAAGGAAGTCTTGTCATTTGTATCATCCAAGATTTTTCATTTGTGTAATGTAAAGAAGGTTTCCCCCTCGAAGAGGCTTATTTTGAAGGCATTTATCTATCTTTTCTATCTTTTTCTGAGCTGGTTTCATATCAAACATTTATTTTTGTATTTTAAGAAGGCAATATTTCGCTCTTGAACATGACACTTAGTCACTATTGTGTTTGGGTTGGGAAATCCATTTTCCTCTCAATTGACCACACCTTATTGAAAGTCTTCAAATCGGTTTTGGGTCTTATGTTTGAGTCAAATGCTGCCAAGTCAAAATGTTGTGTCGCTAATATGTTCAAGAGAAGTTCAACCTTAGTTAAAATTATCTTTCAAATCATAACCCTCAATTGCGTCGGTCATCCCTTAGTCAGTCCCGAATCAATCCTTTTTGTTCTTCAAAACTTAAAACCCATTTCGTGTTTTTGATGGGGGATAGATCAAGGCCCTCTTGCAATGGGTCGCTTCCTATCAACATCATCTCATTATCTAGGAAATTGAGTTAGAAACACCCTTTTAGTACCTTGGACTTTGCATGCCTCAATGACAAGTTTCTCGCTTTCGACGACAGGTTCTCATCATTGACCTTTGATCGAATAAATCTATGAGTGTTCAACTTTGAGACATTTAATCACACTTCATAGATTATAGTGGATTACCTTGAGAGTCATTGTCATCATTGGAAGTATCTCTCGCACTTGTTAATGGTTTACATCTTTGACCAGCAATCAGGTGGTTTCTACCATGTTCGAATTCAAGACATTTACTCACATGGTTATATTCGTACATCGATAGATGGAGATCAAGACCCCAGATCTAGTTTGATCCATCCAGGATGCCTGGAGTTATTAAATATTCATGATTGTAAACATAGATCCATTTATGGTTGCATCCATACTATGTCTTATGTTGATATGGATCTTTAGATGTATTTCCATACTGATTCTTTGAGATACTTGTACTCTGAGTATGGGAATGCCTACCCTAGTGATGTTTATATGAAAGCATGATATGGTAATCGTTGAGCATAAGACTAGAGGAAGGGGTGAGACTTAGATTTGTAAAATTTTGCTACTGATTTTGGGTTTGAAGATCTTGTCATCAAGGGAAGGAATGAAGACCATTGGAAGAGGCTTGTGACATCAAGGAAACCAGGTTATAAGCTTGTTCTCCTTTGAACTTAATACAAAGTAGTTGTTCTTTCCTAATTGCATCTATCTTTGATGTTATTTACAAGATTCCTTGATCACTCACATGGTTTATAACAAATTATTGATTCAACTATATGCTATATGTTAAGTTAGGAATTACATTTATCTTTTATTTTATATGCAAGATGCTTTGATCCCTTTGATTTTTTTTGTTTATGTAGATCTATTTTGGAGCATCTTGGAGAAGTTGTGGAAACCATTGGGAAATCCTTTGAGGAATTGAGGAAATGCTAGTTGTGGAAAGACCTAAAAGGACTTCTACAAGCACATCGCTAACATGTAAGTGATTCTTCGTGTACTACATGTTTCATGTTTTAGTTATAAGCTAAGGAAAAGTAGAAATTCTTTTGATGTTTGTTACTATGTTTTGTTGGAAATCTAGGGAGATATTTCTTATCTGTGAGAATTGTTTTGTTGTCATAACACACAACAACAAGCCCATCTTGCTCTCTTGGGCATATTTGAGCCAAAAAAATTTGAAGAAGCCAGTCATGATGAACATTGGGTAGCTGATATGAATGAAGAGTTGGATCAAATTGAAAAGGATGACACTTGGGAATTGGTTCTGTGACCTAAGGACAAAAATGTCATTGGAACAAAATGGGTTTTCAAGAAAAAAATTGAATGAGTATGGACAGGTTACCAAGAAAAAAAAAAGGTTGGTATGCAAAGTATATGCATAGATTGAAGGAATCAGTTTCGAAGAGATATTTTCTCCTATTTCCATAATGAAATATATTAGGATGTTCTTGGCATATGATTGTTCGAGGAAGATCAAAATATATCATATGGACATAAAATCAACCTTTCTAGATGGAGGGTTAGAAGAACAAGTATACATAGAACAACCTGAAGGATTTTTTCTCACTGACAAGAAATATTATGTTTGTAGGTTAAAGAAGGTATTGTATGGTCTCAAAAAGGCTCCTAGGGGTTAGTATACCCGTCTTGATAAGTAATTGTAGAAACAAGGATTTAAGAGAGAAAGTGTCGATAACAACCTTTATGTAATATTTGAACATGGTATCTTGACGATTATTGAAGTATATGTGGATGATATAATAATTGGAAGTGGTGATGATAGGTTAGGCAAAAAGTTTACAACAAATATGCAAAGTGATTTTGATATTTCATTACTTGATGAGTTGAAATTTTTCTTGGGACTTTAGATATCTCAAAAATACAAAAGGTAATATTCACATTTCAAGCCAAATATATCAAGGAAATGTTGAAAAGGTTTTAGATGGAATATTGCAAGCCAGTTAACACCCCAATGGTTACAAGTTGCAAGTTGAGGAAAAATGACTCATCCGAAGATGCAGATCAAATGATTTATAGATCTATGATTAGAAGTATCTTGTATGTAACAACTTCCAGGAAATATGTGATTGAAGTAACTGGATAGGTAGCTTGATTCCAGGTAGCACCAAAAGAATCCCATGTCATTGTAGTGAAAAGGATGTTTTGATATCTAAAGGGAACAACAAAATATGGATTATGTTATCTTAAAGGAAAAAAATTAACCATTGTAGCTTATACAAATGCAGATTGCGAAGGAGTTTTTGATGATCGTAAAAGCACTAGTGGAGAAACTTTTTATCTAGGTGGTTTTATTGTTTCATAGTTAAATAAGAAGAAATATTCAATCTCCTTATCCATATCGGAAGAAAATTACATAACAACAACAACTTGTTGTACATAGGTCCTCTTGATGAAACAGACCTTGCAGGATATTCAAGTGAAGTTTGACAAACCCATTCCAATATTATGCAATAACTCTAGTGCCATATGTATATCTAAGAATCATGTAATGCATTAAAAAATGAAACACATTCCAATCAAGTACCATTTTATTAGAGAACAAGTTGCAGAGAAGAACATCAAAGTTGAATATATTGGAACAAAATAAAAAATCGTTGACATCTTCACTAAACCATTGGATCATGATAAATTTGAGTATATTCGCCAAAAACTTGGGATTATCCCAAGTTCCCATTAGACTAATATTTTATCTCGTCAAGTAAATTTGGGGGAGTCAAGGCAAGTTACAAGTCCACAAGAAGCAAGGAGGTTATCAGGGGGAGTCGCACTTTTCCATTGATGTCAAAGGCGGAGAGAAGCTTGCATTAGGAAGGTTAGAATAAGCATGATGTCAGGGGAGCTGTGATCACGGGGGGAGTACATATTGTTTTGTGTGTGTGTGTGTGTGTGTGTGTTTTATAATATTTTTATGAATTGCAAAGCAGGAGCTCCACCTCTTTTCTACCAACTTGTTCATAAATTATGTTCATTGTTTCTCACATGAAATCTCACATTATTTTTTGGAAAAATGAAATTGTCATTGTCATATTATGACACCATATGATATGTTGGTCATTTTCCAAAATTTGATAGCAACATTTTAAATCACATTAATTTTTCATTGCTTGTGCAACCAAGACAAACATTCTTTAGTCCTTTATGAAGCAACAATAAAATTTGTCATGTTACATTGCGACACAACTTTATTATGGAAAGTAAATAATTATTCTTCAATGGTGAGAAAGTAACATTAAAAATTCTCTTGTTACAACATGTCAAAACTTTATTGATTACTAGAAGTTAAATAATAACTCGTGGTGGAATTCCTACTCGTTAGTGTTCTCTTCACAATCAACATTGTAGAATTGTAGAAGTTGTTGAAGCAATTCACTACAAGAGGACACAAAAAGATAATGTAAAAATTAATTGTTCCCTTTGAATAATGCACAAGTAGTTTAGTTTCTTTTCATAATTGCAAGGATTCTTTGTTGGTTGCAACTTGTATTAATAAAACAACTATTTGCAATTAATAAGTTAGTAATGTGATGTGATCTTAATCAATGGACTACAAATTTTTGATACATAAAAAATATAGATTAGGATCGACATGAGACTCCACATGAACAATCAAGAGAAAAACCAAGACAATCGATATAGGCATGTGCCCTTGATGCCCAAATATTTAGTGAATTAAATAAGAAGCAAGTGTATAAGATATTGTTCGGTATGTGTTATATTATTTCCATGTCCGGCCCTAGAACATTTTTTTGGGGTCCGGAGCAATGCCCCAGATTTGTTTTTTTGTGTGGTTTTGCACATGATTTTCATGCATGGTTTTGGGCATGATAGTTTTCTGCCCATGGTATTTTGTATATCAACTCAAAGGAACTATGATTATGTTCTAATCTGGGGTTAATGAAATGGGATTTATGAATGCTTATATATATATGTGTGTGTGTGTGTGTGTGTGTGTGTGTTGAAATAAGGAATTTCTTGGGGAGGGGGGGTGAATCAGTAACTAAGAAACTCTTTTATTTTTCTTATTATGCTTTTAGTCCCTTCTTATATTCTTTAACTTGTGAGAGAATTCATTCACAAAACAGTGAGCCAATAATATTTCAAACACACACGTTCAAACAATGATCACATGAGTAGCACACATTTAACACAACATTTTTCACGTGGAAACCCAAAGGGAAAAAACCACAAATTCTATTGTTTGTTTATGATCTAAATTAAGCACCCACTTAATTACATTTGTTTGTTTGTGAGCACCCACCCACAGGAGGCATCGAACCCCTTTGGTTAGCAAGCACCAAATTTCCAAGGAGCACCAACCTCTTCAGTATGCAACTTCCAATCTGCGCTTGCCACTATACTATTTCATACAATTTTCAAACTGAAAACATAGGCATACAATTATACAAATAAATACCAACAGTGTTTTTTCACATATTTGACTTATGCATTGTGCCTTATGCGTTCACTTGTAACAGATCTCCTCTCACTACTTACATCAACACTTCCTCTGCACTACCCTTGCAATTATTCACATAGTCCTCATGCTTCTCTCTCTGTTGTATTACACAGTATCCTCTTAGGTTCTTTAGCATCTCTGCTTCGATGCACACTCTCACATCACTGCACCCTTACACATATGCTCACACCCCTTATTTTTCCATTGTCGGTGATGGTTTTGTTCCACTGAGGCACTCTGCATGAGAGAGTCTCTCCACTCTGTCCTCTAGCTACCAATTTGTACTTAGGCATGGCTTCAATTTCCACCCTTCAATTGTCTGATAGTTTCTTGTCACAGAGACAAAAAGAGATGGACCTTGTAGTTCTTCATAGTCTGACTCCACATAGCTCCTGTGATGAGAAATTAATTCTTAGGTGACTTACACACTCCTCCAAGAATCCCATTCTTATTTATCATTCCACAGATATTGACAGTCTACAAAGGTGACTATTCTGTTCTTATTTACTACAACCATTTTTGCACGTCAAGCTGTCGATTTCTTTCTTCATGCTCTCGAATTCATATCTGTCACAAATGTTTTCCTTGGTTTCTTGTTACAAAGTATTCCATTGGATTAGTCCTTTTCAACTACCAACTCTTTTGTGCCTGCATTCAATTTCGTAGCTGCTGACCCATACCATCTTTAGTTCGCTGTACTTGCTTTTCGTAGAAACTCCATAGTGCAACTTCATAGTGGTGCATTGTTCTGGTATCCTCAACCACTTCATGCTTAGCTCCCTAACAATTTACTTTCTCATATCACTGGGCCTGTGACCATTGGCTTAATGCCATATCAGAGCCCCTTTTGTATCGTAACTTTTGCGAAGTTCTGATTGTGTCTTAACTCCTTCTACTCATCCCTTACTGCATTTCTCATCATAGGACCACTACCTATGATTACCAGTGTAGCACATAGGTGCCAAGCCTTCAGACTCCTACTAGGGGACAATCTGCCTTTTCTATTGCTCTGTGCCCTTGGCTCTATATATTTGCATGACCAAGAGCCTACCCAATATCGGAAGCCCCCTGAATTTAAGCTTTTCAATAACCAAATGTTCTAGAGTTCCAATATCTTAATCCTCCGATATGCTGAGCTCCAATATGATGTCATCAATTCCACATGGCATTTTTATAGTGGTGACATTTTTCACCTTGATATAGCATACTAGGGAACCCACTATTGTTGAATCATCCTGCCACATGTCCTGTCATATTGCTACATCATGCTGATGTCAGATGACACCGTAGCTTATCATAACCAATCTCATGCCACCATGTGTTTGGCTGGGAGGAGAGAGAAGGGGACTCATCAACCCTCGAATTTGCAACAATATCCTTTGTTAATATTATTTGGCATTACTCGATGCTTTTTAATAGTATCGGAATGGTTGGACATCGAGATTTCTTAAAGTTCCTTAGTTAAGAAGTTCTGATACTCTGATGTCTCGAACCTATGATATTTTGATATCGCAATGTACCACTGTCCTAATGTGTTGACCTTCGGGGTTTTGATATTCCAATATTGTGATTTACCACTATCCTGATGTGATGACCTATGAGGTTTCGATATTCCGATATCATGGTCTTGGTTGTTGATATGTCGATGCATCAATATATTGAACCTCCAATATGTCGATACACCGATATGCTGACCTATGAAATTCCGATTACCAATGACTAGTATCCAGATCACCAATATGTCAATGCGTTGATATCTCGAACCTTTGATATGCCGATATTCTTTCCTTAATAAGGATTAATAACTCTGAACTTCAGCAGATCATATCTTTTGATCTAGTAATCCATTTATGAACTTCTACATATCGTAGGAAACCTCTTCCAGAGAACTTTACAATGGATAGGGTCCGATGTAGTCTTTGAGTCCTTCTGCAACTTGGAATATGACTGCAAAATTCTCTTCTCGTTGAATCTTTGGAGAATTGAACTCATGGCCACCATGGTGATCATTTTATGTCTTATTCAGTAAGCCTACTACTCTGATGATTTTCTACAAGAAGCTAGCAGCTACCATGGGATTCCTCCCAAACACCCAATCATCATGCTGACCCTTGTTTGACATCAATGCCAACTCTATCACAACCATTCATACACCATCAAATGTCCAAAAATGTATTGTAACATTGAAAGGAATTTAATGAAAAATCAATATGTAGTTCCAGTTTTGGGATCTAGGGGAAAATCTCTGTGTATATTTATTTTATGTTCTCGCCATTTTAATTTAAGAACTCATGTGTAGGTAATTTATATATAGGGTTAAAACCTACATTTGATATCAGAGTTGTTTCGGCTTCAAGGGGATACCCTTGTTACTGAGGGTTTTTTCTTGGGCTTGTGGTATACTCTATTACAATGGGAGATCTATGGGATACATTCTTGTGGTGAAGGAAGATTGTGAACAGTGGAAAGATAGAGATCGAAAAATTTAATGGCCAAAGTTTTAAGCCGTGGAAGCTTCATTTGGAGGATTTGTTGGTGGATCGATATCAATGTATTGCTATAGATATTGGTACGACACCAACAAGAATTTCGACAGAAGATTGGGTGAAGTTAGATCAAAAGGCGAAGAGGACAATATGATTTTGTCTCTCAGATTCAATATTGTTGAGTTTATCAATGGAAGTTATGACAAAGGATTTGTGGGAAAGTTGGGGAATTTGTATCAATATAAGTCTCGAGTGAAAAAATTATTCATGTGGAAAAAGTTGTATAACCTAAGGATGAAGGATGGAGACTCGATGACTAAGAATCTAAATTCCTTCAATATTATGGTAAGTCAGTTGATATCTGTTGATAATAAAATTTCAAATGAAGATAAATGCATCATTTTTCTATGTTCTATACCATATTCGTGTGATAGTGTGGTTGTTGCAATAGGTAGCAATCTAACTACCTTGAAGTTTGACGAAATAGTTTCATCCTTGTTGTCGAGGGAGATGAGACAGAAAAATATGGAGAGCCACAATGGAGATGCCTTGTCTATAAGAGGATGGCCCTAGAACAAAAATAGAAATAAGTCCTCAAGTGGGAGATCTAAATCTAGAGGGAGATCTAAATATCTAGGAAAACCTCTAAAGGTATGCTAGAAATGCGAGAAATATAGGTATTAAAATAGGGATCATGGGACATGGAAAGTTCAAGTTGGAGTTGCAAGGTGGAAGGATTATAACACTTCTTGGCATTTTGCATACTCCTACATTGGCCAAAAATATGATTTCTGTAAGAAAGATGGATGATGTCGATGTAAAAATAGTGTTTGAGAAAGATAACTGCAAGATGGTTCAGGGAGCACTGGTATTTATGCAGGGAGTTCAAATTGGAACTTTGTATAAGCTTATGGGTAGAACTATTATTGATGGGTGCAACAATTCTATGGTTCCTCAAAGTGGATTTGGTAATCTAGTGGTCTGAGGAGAAAAGACCATGTTGTGGCATCAAAGACTTGGACATATTAGAGAGAAGGGCCTTCGAATAATGCATGCTAATGGTGTGGTAGAAGGTATGTCTAATTTCTCTATCAATTTTGATTTGGTGAAAAATGTGTATATGGGAAGCAGAAATGGGCGACTTTTCCCTTGAGTGCTAAGAGGGAAAAAGGGATATTAGAGCATGTGGACAATGATGTGTTTGGACCTGTTTTGGTTCCATATCTAGGTAAATCTGTGTACTATGTATCATTTATATATCACTTCTTGAGGAATACATGGATATATTTCGTCAGGAAAAAATCTCAAGTCTTTGACGGATTTAAAGAATTTAAGGCTCTAGTGAGGAATTAGATAAAGAAGAAGATAAAGGTGTTGAGGACAGATAATAGTGGAGAGTTTTGTAAGAAGCAATTTGAAGAGTTTTGTAATAAGTTTGGTATAGCACGATAGAATACTACTCCATACACACCTCAAAAAAATGGAGTTGCAGAAAGAATGAACGAGATGTTGATGTAAAAGGTAAGAAACATGCTTAGTGGTGTCGGGTTAGGATAGGAATTATAGGTAGAAGAAATGCATACTGCATGTTTCTTGTTTAAAAAATCACCTTCGTCGGCATTGGAGGATAAGAGTCCACATGAGGTATGGATTGGTAAGAAGCCCACTCTTTCACATCTAAACGTATTTGGCTGTGATGCATATGTACATTTTCCAAAGGAGAAAAGAACTAAGTTCGATAGTAAATATGAAAGGTGCATCTTCATTGAATATAATGATAGTTCAAAAAGTAATAAGATTTGGAACCCATAAAAAAGGAAGGTTGTGTACAACCAAGACGTGGTGTTTAGAGAGATGAAAGATGTTATTAAAAATGAATTCCTACCAAAGGAACCTAAGAAGATAAAGTTTGAGATGAAGGAGGAAGAATTAGAATCTACAACAAAACATGAACCAGAAGAGGAAGAGCCATGCACTCTAGTTTTGAGAAGATCAGTTCGAGAGAGAAGGTAATGAGAGAGGTATAGTTCATATGATTTCTATTCAAATTTTTCTTTATCTGTTACTGATGATGATCCCATAGCTGTCAGGGAGGCATTGGATTCAGAGGTCCATGGAAAACTCTAGAAGGAGGCCATAGTTGAAGAAATGGCATCTTTGAACAAAAATGTGGCTTGGGACCTAGTGGAGTTACTGACTGAAAGGAAACCCATTGGAAAAAATGGGTTCTTAAGAAGAAGATGAATGCAGAAGGAAAAGTGGAGAAATACAAAGCTCGATTGGTAGAAAAAGGTTATTCCCAGGTATCGGGAATTGATTTTGGTTATATTTTTTCTCCTTTTTCCAAGTTAGAATTTATTAGATTACTTTTATTTGTTGTTGTTTCTTTTGATTTTGATGTAGAATAGATGGATGTGAAGACAACATTTCTTCACGAGGATTTGGAAGAAGAGATATAGATGAAGAAACTTGAATGATTTTTGGTGAAGTGTTACAGGTCAATTTGGGCACATCAACCCCGACTTTCAGACCTATATTATTAGGGTCCATCAATCCCTAATTTAGTTGTTTTCATTCCCTAATGAGGTCAACCTACATCATACTTGCCTCCCAAGAGTTTCCATGACACCATTCATCCAAAAAATGTCCCTAAGGAGATCAACGTAGGTAGCCTTCTATTAGGCTGCATTGCAATGCAGGAACTGCATTGATTGGATGTGCTGCAGTGCACCTAGCCTTTGTTTCACCTGCACTGAGTGAGTTTCAACGAAATTTTTAAATGAATCCATTGGATTCCTCATCCAATGGATACTTCTGGAAGTTTCCAAGTTGGTTGAGCTCGCATTTGGATGAGGAAGAAGATGAATGAACCTCAATCCATTATCCCTTCCTGCATGGAACCACTTCCCAAATTTGGCAGAGCATTCATAAAGGCCATTAATGGCTTAACCTCCTCCATTCAGCTATAAATTGACCAAGCATTCAAAGGCTGGTATAGGTTGGAATTTCTTGAGCTAAGGAGATGTTGTTTGAATGAGATTAGTAAGAGTATTGTAATGATGTCGAATTGTTGCTTCATGAGGAGAGAAGGGATCGAAACTAGAAGGAAGACATTGAATCAAGCATGAACATTCATGGGTTGTAATATTTCCTTTTATCAATAAAGAATTCAAAGCTTTTTCCATTCATGTTCTTATATGATGTATATCGTATTCTCGATTCTATGATATGTTTAATTAATAGATATTTATTGTATGCTTTGATGGGTTTCTGTCTCGACTTGTGTGCAGGTACTTTCCAAGCGAGTTAAGTACGGAAAGGAGCAGCAGGATTGATCAAGGGAGAGAGGGAGAAAACAGAAGCTACAGGTTGGTTTCTCTTCTTGCTTCTCTTATCTTTTGATTAAAGAAAAGGTAGCGAATTACTTTGTCTATTGTTTCTAGACTAGCTACTAAGTCTAGAGGGTTATGCGTTTGTAGAAACACTAAATTTGCCCAAAACAAATTGGCGAATCTGCTGGGGAAATGATTAACACTTTTAGTAGCTTATTGGTCTTCTTAAATCATTTTGACATACTGTACTTCCTGTCATTTATTGAATTCAAGTCTAAATTCACTGAAAATTGAATCAAAATTAAGCATAAAATTGCCTTCAAAATGGCTTGTTGTAATCAGTGCACTTTTGTCACTGACACAGTGCACTGCAGTACACTTTCTGCATAGATCCAGTGCGATGCAATGCACTGTCTCTAACTAATACCTACACTGATCCCTTTAGGGTTAGTTTTCCCATCGAGGAACTGAAATTTTTGTCAATTTTCATCAGTTTGAATTGCTTTTTGAATGTAAATGATGTCTGATCTCTGAAAATAGTTTTTCATTTCCTTATCCAGCCCTACTTTAATTGGATTGATTAATGTTTCTTTAATTTTTTATTTGTCATTATAAGTCTATAGTCAAAGTTAGAATATAGTTGATTGATCTTTGTCGAAAGAAAGTGTCATAAAATCGTCTTTTCCTTCGAAAGTTGAATTGTTGTAAAGTCTTCATTCATGAAAGATCAAGTGATTGATGTGTGCATTTGATTTGTATTTTAATTTAAAGTGTCTAAAATCTTCATTTATTTAAAATTGAAAGTGTCGTACAATCTTCCTTTCCCTTTAAAATAGATTGTCGTAAATTGTCATTTTTATGAAAAGAGATTTTTGATCGATTGTGCATATTTCCTTTTTGTTCATCATGACATTAAGGATTTGAAAAGAAAAACATGCATTGTGCATATTAAAGTTTGTGAATGCTTGAAAAGAATGGTTTAGGGAATTGCATCTAGTTTTTGCTCTTTGTTGATTGATCAAAAAGTACTTGTTTTCTCTATCCCTAATAGCTAGGATTCTCATTGTTGAAATTAAATGGAAAGAGTGCTTCTCATTCTAGTTGCATTCTTAGGAATTTCGGAAAACATCTCGTGGTGAAACTTTAAAGGAAAGTTTTAAGCAAGATCAACCTAAAATTTACATCAATTAATCTAATAATGCATTGGAACTTAACGGAAAACATCTAGAGGTCTAGGCTAGAGACGTGTTTTGGCGTCTTTAAACCTAGTGGCCGTTGTTTTCACTGAGGTTGGGTGATTCCTTCTCTCTGATTCAATAAGTGCTAGTATAGACTTGTGCTCCCTGTACCGTCGAGTATATGGTGGGAGACCCCAATAGGTTGAAATCCTTTATCCCTAGGAAGATGAGTCTACTTCCTTACCGACAGCATTGCACCAAACACATCATTCGGGAAGATTGACTGTCGTACGTAAAGTCCTTGGTAATTTCTCTTTCATTTATCACCAAGGTGTATATTGCAGTTTTGCGATTTGTCTGGTAAACCCTCTTGTCTAGAATCTCCAGAGCAGTCACTTTCATTCCTTTTCGACTCTTTAAAAGTAAAAGGATCATCTGAGCACTTATCCTTTCAGGATGATTAAACATTGAAAGCGACTAGAGTCATCTTTTGCTTTTTCTCGACTCTTTAAAAATAAAAAGCAAAGTTGTGTTCCAGTGTTGTAAAAATTAATTGATCGTGGATAACATCCTCCATGCTCACCACTTAGTTGATCTTAGGTTGAAACATATGGCGACAAATCCAGAGTCCACCAATAAAGGAATTCCTTTTGATGGGAATCCTAGTCCTTTTCCTCCATTTGGAAATATTGGTGCTCCATATATGGCTACATTGTCCCTTCCGAGATTTGCCATTGGATTTCCAGTATGGGTTTTTTCAATCTCTTTGGTTCAAAATGTCATGATTTCTCTGCAATCGAGTACTCCTCCAACTGGAAAAAATCAACCTCCAGTTGATCCTAAAGTTGACCATTTTCCTTCTTCCACGATTGTTTCTTCCTCCACTTCTTCCTCTTTGCCTGGTGAAAGTATTGGTACTAGTAACTAGGTGGCTAAGAAGAAGAAGAAAGGGAAGAAGAAGAAGAAGAATCAAATTCAGCAAAGGGGCAACCAAGCAACCATTGCTTTGAATGAAACATCAGATGAGAAATTGTCCATCAGCCTCACAAAGTTCAATATCCATGCAATCTTTGTGTGGGAGACCATCTTCTTTGAATTTGTCCTGATATTCCTCAAATCTTAGAAGAATTGTCTTCCCGTTCTCACCATCCTGTGTTATCAACTTCTGGAGATCATGTTGGTGACACACCATCAACTAGTGGTAGTAAAGATCATGGAAATAAGGGCAAAGTTAAGTTTCCATGTAGGTTATGTGAAGGGAATCATCCCATTCACCTTTGTCCCTATCTGGATGAAGCTAAAAGAGTGTTAGATAACCATCCTGCTTCATCACAATGACTTCCATCTGGTTATAGGAAACTCTCCCTAAATCCTTCACTAGTTGGTAAATTTACTGACCAAAATCAAACATCGGTCAAACCCACTCTCTCTGAAAGTGAATCCTATGAGTCTATACCTGACCCAAATCAACAGGTCGAGGTAACAGTTGCCCCGATTTCACCTTCAATAAAACGTACCTTTCCCGAAGAGAGTGAATATGATACCACTCAAGTTCTTTTTGTTTCTTCAGATTATAAAGAGCTTGGGGGCAATCCTCCCGTTCCATCAAGACAGCAGGAAAATCCTCCTGCTCTAGTAACTCAAGGGGTTAATTCTCTCGTTTCTACAGTACCCCCTCCAAGTAGTCTGATCACTTCCTTTGATTGGAATCGACCGGCTGGATTTTGATTTCCTTCTTATGTGCCTTTCCAGATCATAGTACAAGTTTGTAATATGATTGTATCGAGCACTATTATAGATGAATATGCATCCGTGAGCATCCTTTCCTCAACTTCTTGGCAAGCGCTCGGTTCATCGCTGCTTGTGCCTATTACCTAGAATCTGTTGGGTTTTAACATACGAACCAATCAACCATTAGGGATCCTCCCTTAGTTACCTATTACCTTGGGAGGAAAACTCATTTATTTGAATGTGATGGTACTCCCAGGCTCTTTACATTACAACTTAATTCTAGGGCGCGACTATATTTATGGCATGGGAGCTATTGTTTCAACACTCTTTCGAGTGATTTGTTTCTCGCATGAAGGCAGGATTGTCACCGTTGACCATCTTTCATTTCCCCGTCCAAATATGGCTTCCAGTCAACCATCTTCCCTAAGTGGTCCTTTTGTACCAATGGTATCATCCCCGCCACGGGTTAATTATGTGGCAACATGTTCCATACCTATATCAACTAACGATCAATTCAGTGATGTTGTACATCATGTACTGGGGGCATTGGAACGAGATCTCTCCTTCATGACCCCTTATAAGTCGTGATAAAATTCGAGGATAGTTCCTTGTCTTGTGTCAACCTCGTTAAAAAATGAAATAAGGAATATGAGGATAGTTCTTTTACTGTGTCAACCTCATTAAGATATGAAACATCTCTCATGAGGACAGCTCATGATCCTGTGTCAACCTCGTTAAAAAATGAAACAAAAGGTATGAGGATAGTTCCTGGTCTTATGTTAACCTCGTTAAAAAATGAAACAAGGAATATGAGCATAGTTCCTTGTCTTGTGTCAAGCTTGTTAAAAAATGAAATAAGGAATCTGAGCAGAGTTCCTAGTCTTGTGTCAAGCTCATTAAAAAATGAAACAAGGTCCCCTAGAGCAAAGTTCCAAGTCGAGTCTTTGAGTAGAACTCATAAAATCCCAGTCGAGTCTTTCACTTGATCTCATAAAAGAACCTTCATTCCATCCACCTGATAGCCACAAGTAGTCTATTTAGGTGAATGTAATGAAGCTTAGGGGGCATGCATGTAATGGTAAAGTTAAGTTTCCCTGTAGGTTATGTGAAGGGAATCACACCATTCACCTTTGTCCCTATCTGGGCGAAGCCAAAAAGGTGTTGGATAACCGTCCTGCTTCACCGCAGCAACTTGCATCTAGTTACAGGAGACTCTCCCTTTCATCATGCTGGGGGCATGCAAACCAATTCCAAGCATAGTTCTTAGTTTTAAGTTTGTGTAAAAATGAAACTGAATCCAAGTATAGTTTTTTCGTTTCAAGCTTGTGTAAACATGGAACTCAATCCAAGCATAGTTCCCTATGGTTCAAGCTCGTCTAAAAATGAACCCATTTCCATTTTTAACCCTTGCGATTTCCATTCTATCAGCCTTTTCTATCAGAAGAGCCTTGGATGTTTTCATCCCATCGCCACCATAACTTTGGCCGATCCTACGCTTTCACTTGGTTGTTTTACCATTTTTTGAGAAACAATTGCAATGAGTGGTCTTATTAGCTAGCCTCTTCATAGAAATCATCATGTTTTGAGAATTTCCAACATCACCGGAACCAATTTCTATCCTAGAGACCACTCGCTCCTCAAAATGAAGTCCTATTTAAGCTCTTTTCAGACTCTGTAAATATGAAAAGATTGTCGAGCGCTTGTCTTTTCTAGCTTGTTAAAAGATTGGAAACAATATCTCCCCTGTATTATTTTACGTTTTTCTAGACTTGAGAGATTATTTTACGAAAAAACTTGTGGAGTTTCCTTTTCGTCCCTTTTCAAACTCTCTAAACATGAAAAAGACCGAGTTATCTTTGTCATTAAACTCGTTAAAAACATTAAATAGTGACAAACTTGTCAATCTAGAAAAGACCGAGTTTCACCTTCGCTGGAATCGTTAAAACATCAAATAGCGATGGATTCACCTGAAGGGTGGAATTATACAACAAGCATATGTTATCCTCCTCAAGCTTGATAAAAAATAAAGAGGTACTGGTCAGAAATGAATGGGGAAAATGGGAAAAATCTGAGAACGCTTTATGGTAGTAGGTCACTCTTGAACATGACACTTTCACCTCATCACCGTGACTATGTGGGTTGGGTCATTCAGCTTGATGGTTATCACACCGTTGGTCTGTCATACCATCCATCACTTTGTTTTGGGTCAATGCTACTAATTCACTTCAGTGTCGCTGATATTTTCAAGAGAAGTCATTCAGTTCAAAACTTCAGCCTTTACAATACAGTAAACCTTCATTTTCATGCCTGCCATTCCTGAACCTTGTGTCATCAGTCGATATTAAATCTCCAAAATCATTTACCTCGTTTCGTGTTGTTGATGTGGGATACATCAAGGCCCTCCTGCGACGAGTCGCTTCTTGTCAACATCAGCACATCATCCAAGAAGTTGACTTAGAAACACCCCTTTAGTACCTTGAGGCTTGCATACATCAATGGTAGGTTTCTCGCTTCTGGTGATAGGTTGACATCATTGGCCTTCGACCGAAAGACTTCGTATGGTGTTCGACATCAAATCATTTATTAACACCTTGCGAAATGTACTGCAGTACCTTGAGGGTCATTATCATTATCGGTGATTCCTCTCGCGCCTATTAATGACTTACATCATTGGCTGCTAATCAAATGATGTCTCTCCATGTTCGACCTCAGATCATCTATTCACATGGTTAGACTTGTACATCGAGTGAAGATTGAACGAGATTGAAGACCCCAGATCTAGTTTAATTCATTCGGGTTATGATATAATTTCAGGAGTCCTATATAAAATGTACAAATGGCCTTACATTCATGGTCATCCATTCATGGGTCTATATCTGTAGAAGACTATATTTGTACATGTAATGAAAGTTTATAAGCTGAACATGGGTATGCATTCCCTTAGCTAGTTCGTGAGAAAAAATCAAATTATCATGATATTTGTTTTGTAATTGATGGAGGTCACCTTCCACTTTGAAACCTTCCCTCCAAATGGTAAAGCATCTCACTCGACATGTTCATTTTAGACTTCATGCTTTAGGGGGCAACTGTTATAGGTCAATTTGGGCACATTAACCCCAACTTTCAGATCTATATTATTAGGGTCCATCAATTCCTAATTCAATTGTTTTCATTCCCTAATGAGGTCAACTACATCATTCTTACCTCCCAAGAGTTTCCATGACACCATTCATCCAAAAAAGGTCCCTAAGGAGATCAACGTAGGTAGCCTTCTATCAGGATGCATTGCAATGCAGGAACTGCACTGTCTGGATGCACTGCAGCGTACCTAGCCTTTGTTTCACCTGCACTGAGCAAGTTTCAACGAATTTTTTAAATGAATCCATTGGATTCCTCATCCAACGGATACTTTTGGAAGTTTCCAAGTTGGTTGAGCTTGCATTTGGATGAGGAAGAAGATGAATGAACATCAATCCATTTTCCCTTCCTCTATGGAACCACTTCCCAAATTTGGCAGAGCATTCATGAAGTCCATTAATGGCTTAACCTCCTCCATTTAGCTATAAATTGACCAAGCATTCAAAGGTTGGTCTAGGTTGGAATTTCTTGAGCTAAGGAGATGTTGTTTGAATGAGATTAGTAAGAGTATTGTAATGATGTCAAATTGTTACTTCATGAGGAGAGAAGGGATCGAAACTAAAAGGAAGACACCAAATCAAGCATGAACATTCATGGGTTGTAATCTTTCCTTTTATCAATAAAGAATTCAAAGATTTTTCCATTCATGTTCTTATATGATGTATATCGTATTCTTGATTCTATGATATGTTTAATTAACAGATATTTATTGTATGCTTTGATTGGTTTTTGTCTCGACTTGTGTGCAGGTACTTTCCAAGCGAGTTAAGTATGAAAAGGAGTGGCAGGATTGATCAAGGGAGAGAGGGAGCAAGCAAAAGCTACAAGTTGGTTTCTCTTCTTTCTTCTCTTATCTTTTGATTAAAGAAAAGGTAGCAAATTACTTTGTCTATTGTTTCTAGACTAGCTACTAAGTCTAGAGGGTTAGGCGTTAGAGTGCACCTATCAGCCTCTTAAGACATTTCTACATACTATACTTGTGGCCGTTCATTGAACTTCAGCCTTTTACTTTTAATTTTGGTCGAAATTTGAGGTTAGATGACTATTTAGTGGCCTCACAGGAATCAACACAGCCTAACCTTAGAGATAGAGCTCTACAGTGCAGTTAGGCCTTCTTTGACATGTGCTGATTATCAAAGGAATATTTTAATCAGTGCAGTTTTTCACTCTTTGGCCTGTGCTGATCAGTGCAGATAGGCCCTCTTTGACTTGTGCTGATCAATCTTGAGATCATTGAATTTAGCGTAGGATTCAGTGAGAGACAGTGCTCTGCAGTGAAGTTAACCCCTCTTTGACTTGCGCTGATCAACCTTAGGTTAAATTCCCACCTTTGGATTGAGTATTTCCAAAATTCTTTTGATTGCTTGTTTGCTAAATATCAATGATGTCTTATCTTTGAAAACAATTTTTTCATCTCCTTATCCAGCCCTACTTTGATTGGATTGATTAATGTTTCTTTAATGTTTTCTTTGTCATTATCAATCTATAGTCAAAGTTAGTTTTTGGTCGATTGATCTTTGTCGAAAGAAAGTGTTGTAAAGTCGTCTTTTCCTTCGAAAATTGAATTGTCATAAATTCTTCATTCATAAAAGATCAATTGATTTATATGTGCATATTGTTTTTCTTTTTATTGAAAGTGTCGTAATTCCTCATTTCTTGAAATCGAAAGTGTCATAAATTCTCCCTTTCCTTGAAAAGAAATTGTTGCAAAATCATCATTTTTATGAAAAGAGATTTTTGATTGATTATGCATATTTCCTTCTTGTTCATCATAAAATTAAGGGATTTGAAAAGAAAAACATGCACTGTGTATATTAAAGTCTGTGAAAGCTTGAAAGGAATGGTTTAGGGAATTGCATATAGTTTGTGCTCTTTGTTGATTGATAAAAAATTACTTGTTTGCTCTATCCCTACTAGCTAGGATTTTCATTGTTGAAATTAAATGGAAAGAGTGCTTCTCATTCTAGTTCCATTCTTAGGAATTTTTTAAAACATCTAGTGGTGAACCTTCAAAGGAAAATTTTAAGCAAGATCAACCTAAAATTTACATCAATTAATCTAATAACGCATTGGAACTTAATGAAAAACATCTAAAGGTCTAGGTTAGAGACGTGTTCCGATGTCTTTAAACCTAGTGGTTGTCGTTTTCACTGAGGTTGGGTGATTCCTCCTCTCTGATTCAATAAGTACTAGTACGAACTTGTGCTCCATGCACCTAATGGTAAAGTTAAGTTTCCCTATAGGTTATGTGAAGGGAATCACACCATTCACCTTTGTCCCTATCTGGGCGAAGCCGAAAAGGTGTTGGATAACCATCCTACTTCACTGCAATGACTTCCATCTAGTTATAGGAGACTCTCCCTTTCATCATGCTGGGGGCATGTAAACCAATTCCAAGCATAGTTCTTAGTTTTAAGCTTGTGTAAAAATGAAACTAAATCCAACCATAGTTTTTTCGTTTCAAGCTTGTGTAAACATGAAACTGAATCCAAGCATAGTTCCCTATGGTTCAAGCTTGTCTAAAAATGAACCCATTTCCATTTTTAACCCTTGTGATTGCCATTCTATCAGCCTTTTCTATCAAATGAGCCTTGGTTGTTTTCATCCCATCACCACCATCCCTTTGGCCAATCATATGCTTTCACTTGGTTGTTTTACCATTTTTGAGGAATAGTTGCAATGAGTGGTCTTATTAGCCAGTCTCTTCATAGAAATCATCATGTCTTGAGAAGTTCCAACATCACTGGAACTAGTTGCTATCCTAGACACCACTCATTCTCAAAATGGAGTCGTCTTTAAGCTCTTTTCAGACTCTCTAAATATGAAAATATTGCGAAGCGCTTGTCTTTTCCAGCTCGTTAAAAGATTGGAAATGATAACTCTCCTGTATTATTTTACGCTTTTTCAGAATTGAGAGATTATTTTACAGAAAAGAACTAGTGGAGTTTCCTTTTCGTCCCTTTTCAAACTCTCTAAACATGAAAAGGACTGAGTTATCTTTGTCGTTAAACTCGTTAAAAACATTAAATAGCAACAAACTTGTCCATCTAGAAAAGATCGAGTTTCACCTTCTCTAGACTCATTAAAACATCAAATAGTGATGGATTCACCCGAAGGGTGGAATTATACAACAAGAATATGTTATCCTCCTCAATATTGATAAAAAATAAAGAGAGACTGGTAAAAAATGATTGGGGAAAATGGGAAAAAGATGAGAACGCTTTATGGTAGCAGGTCGCTCTTGAACATGACACTTTAACCTCATCACCGTGACTATGTGGGTTGGGTCATTCAACTTGATGGTTATCACACAGTTGGTCTATCATACCATCCATCACTTTGTTTTGGGTCAATGCTACCAATTCACTTCAGTGTCGTTGATATGTTCAAGAGAAGTCATTCAGTTCAAAACTTCATCCTTTACAATACAGTAAACCTTCATTTTCATGCCCTCCATTCCCGAACCTTGTGTCATCAGTCGATATTAAATCTCCAAAATCGTTTACCTCATTTCGTGTCATTGATGTGGGATAAATCAAAGCCTTCCTATGACGAATCGCTTCTTGTCGACATCAGCACATCATCCAGGAAGTTGACTTAGAAACACCCCTTCAGTACCTTGAGGCTTGCTTACATCAATGACAGGTTTCTTGCTTCTAGGGATAGGTTGACATCACTATCCTTCGACCGAAAGACTTCGTATGGTGTTCGACATCAAATCATTTATTAACACCTTGCAAAATGTACTGCAGTACCTTGAGGGTCATTATCATTATCGATGATTCCTCTCACATGGCCTTACAAATGGTCTTACATTCATGGTCCTCCATTCATGGGTCTATATCTATAGACGACTATATTTGTACATGTAATGAAAGTTTATAAGCTGAGCATGGGTATAACTTCCCTCAGCTAGTTCGTGAGAAAAAATCAAATTATCATGATATTTTTATTGTAATTGATGCAGGTCACCTTCCACTTTGAAACCTTCTCTCCAAATGGTAAAGCATCTCACTCGACATGTTCATTTTTTACTTCATGCTTTAGGGGGAAACTGTTACAAGTCAATCCGGGCACATCAACCCCGACTTTCATATCTGTATTATTAGGGTCCATTAATCCATAATTCAATTGTTTTAATTCCCTAATGAGGTCAATGTACATCATGCTTGCCTCCCAAGAGTTTCCATGACACCATTCATCCAAAAAATGTCCCTAAGGAGATCAATGCAGGTAGCCTTCTATCAGGCTACATTGCAATGCAGGAACTACACTGACTGGATGCACTGCATCATACCTAGCCTTTGTTTCACCTGCACTGAGCGAGTTTCAACGAATTTTTTAAATGAATCCATTGGATTCCTCATCCAATGGATACTTCTGGAAGTTTCCAAGTTGGTTGAGATTGCATTTGGATGAGGACGAAGATGAATGAACGTCAATCCATTATCCCTTCCTCCATGGAACCACTTCCCAAATTTGGTAGAGCATTCATGAAGGCCATTAATGGTTTAACCTCCTCCATTCAACTATAAATTGACCAAGCATTCAAAGGCTGGTCTATGTTGGAATTTCTTGAGCTAAGGATATGATGTTTGAATGAGATTAGTAATAGTATTGTAATGATGTCAAATTGTTGCTTCATGAGGAGAGAAGGGATCGAAACTGGAAGGAAGACACTGAATCAATCATGAACATTCATGGGTTGTAATCTTTCCTTTTATAAATAAAGAATTCAAAGATTTTTCCATTCATGTTCTTATATGATGTATATCATATTCTTGATTCTATGATATGTTTAATTAACAGATCTTTATTGTATGCTTTGATGGGTTTCTGTCTCGGCTTGTGTGTAGGTACTTTCCAAGCAAGTTAAGTATGGAAAGGAGCGACATGATCGATCAAGGGAAAGAGGGAGCAAGCAAAAGCTACAGGTTGGTTTTTCTTCTTGCTTCTCTTATATGTTGATTAAAGAAAAGGTAGAGAATTACTTTGTCTGTTGTTTCTAGACTAACTACTAATCTAGAGGGTTAGGCATTTGTAGAAACACTAAATTTGCCCAAAACATGAAGGGTAAGAAATAACTAGTATGCAAGTTAAAAAAGTCTTTGTATGGGTTAAAGCAGTCACCAAGGATGTAGTATAAAAAAATTGATACACATACACGAAGCATTGGCTTCATAAGGAGAAAAGCAGATCACAGTGTGTATTTTATATTAATTGGTGACCGTATTATTTATTTGGTCTTGTATGTGGATGATATGTTGTTGATTGGAATTGACAAAGAAATTATCCAGGATTTGAAGACTCAATTGTCCTATAAATTTGACATGAAGGATCTTGGTGTTGCAAACTATATTTTTGGCATGGTAATTAAATGATATCAAGCAAAGAGGAAGCTCTAGTTAAGCCATAGAAATCATGTTGAGACAATATTCCAGAGGTTTAATACGTAGGATAGTAAACCAGTAAAGGTTCCTATTCCTGTAGGTGTAAAATTATTTGTTGAACAATGTACCAAGACATAGGAAGAAGAAGAGGACATGTCCTGTGTCCCATATGTGAGTGTAGTTGGTAACCTAATGTATCAAATGGTATGTACTAAACCAAACATTTCACATTTAGTGGGAGTATTGAGAAGGTTTATGTCAAAATCAAGCAAGGAGCATTGGACAATAGTGAAGCTGATTTTCAGATATTTGCGTGGCCCTAGTGATTATGGTTTGTGCTACCAAGGAAGACTGAGATTGGAAATTTTTTTGGACATACATGGCTTTGTTGATGTAGAGTAGGCTGGAGAAATGGATCGAAGAAGATCTATAAGTGGGTATGTGTTTGACCTATTTAGAGGAGAAGTCAATTGTATGAGAAAGAGATAGGTTGTAGAGGAAATTTCAACTACAAAGGTTGAATACATGAAAACCACTCATACAAGCAAGGAAACAATTTTTAAATTTTGTGGAAAAACCTGTGAACAGTTTTGAACCAACGTTTCGGACTAGCTTAGTGAGTCCATCATCAGGCCAATGAGATTTGTACTTTGAGAAGAGAGAGCGCGAAATTATGGAGCTTATTAATAGTTAATTGAATGCTTTTTTAATGTTTTCTTTTTATTGTCGGCTTACAAATG
>APFE030149804.1:0-45327 GCA_000404065.3 Pinus taeda | reverse complement strand
AGGGATTCTATGGGGCACAGTAATAACAATATGGGGACAATAGGGGCACAACAATATTAATAAGGGGTATAACTACAATAGTAATGGGGTAATCACTAGTATTATAGGGACCCAACACAATCCTTCAATCATCATGGCAAATCTCTAGTTACAATTAGAAGTTTCCAAAGTGGAGCATACAAAATTACCCAGAATTATTATGCATACACAAACCAACAATTCCATTTATGCACACGCTTTTTCACTATGCATCGGTCTCTAAAAATATAAAAGGTCCTCTCTACTATATTATGCATTATGCAACTACATTGAAATTGAATTTGCATTGAGAAGAAAAGAGTCTGTGTGATCCTATAAATTAATTCTGAAAAAAAAAAAAAAAAAAAAAAAAAAAAAAAAAAAAAAAAAAAAAAAGAAAAAGAAAAAAAAGAAAAAGAAAAAGATGTGAAATATTTATTTGCTCCCTATGTTTAGCAAGAGCATTTGAATTCATTGCACCCCAAACATTCTTGACTATAACAAAATTTAGATATTCCATAACAAGGAGAGAAGACACACAGTTTGTGTTATATTGTACAACTCGATTTCCGATTAACAAAGTCTCCATTATTTTTGCATATTAACTTTGTTCATCTATGTTTCTCAAAATATGAAAGGTCATATTTAATATACATCAATCTCTCCAAATATGAAAATTTCTTCTTTAATATGGCATTCATGTTGCAATTTCCTTGAAATTGAAGAGGAAAGACATCATGCAAACAATGTTAATCAGCCATAGGAATCTACAAGTGATGAATAGAAAGTTGGTTTTAGTGAAGCCATGAGTTTATGTACCACTACAACTATTTGCTTAGTATTAGTCAACCCAAGGGGGAATTCATCTTATATAGGTGCTAGACCAGAACACACAACTTTATGTGCAGCCTATTCTAATGATAGTCCAAATTGCATGTCATCTTGTACAATGTGGTCATTGAAATTGTCATATTTGAATGCAATTCTAACACTAACATCATTTTTGTTTTAAAAACCCTTCACTGAATCACAACTAGCGTAATTGAGTGCACCAATATTTGTGCATGGGTCTCAAATCATGTGCTCGCTATTATATGCAGTGTTGATGTTATCATCTTTTGTTGACGTAGGAGCATCTCAAAATAGTACAACTATATGGAATGGAGGCAATTGTCTAGGAAATTGCTTAGCATATTGTTGTAAACAATATTCATCATAGGGTGTTCCCTATCCCTTCAAACACGGCATTGGTTTGGGGTTAACTTCAAAGGAAAAATTGGTACTATGTCATCCATGTTTTAATTTATTTTGCGAAGATGCTTAGACGTTTCCCGTAACCAAATAAGGGCATCAATCCCCATGGTAATTTAGTCTAGGGAACATAACGATAAGCCAAAAAGAGTGCAAATAGATGCTTCTATTGATTAATTGAAGGAAGAAATACTTTATTTGCTGTAAGTATTTTCACCTATTGTACTGAAGTAGTGTATGCTTGTTCAAGGCTGTTATTACTTAAATTTATACATGCATCACAGCTAGACTCAAGAGATAATTGGTACCATTCGACAACCTGTAATGAGAATCCTGAACATTTTCTTTCATTTTTGTAGAGGGAAGCACATAAATCACTTTTCAATAGTAATAAGAATTGTACCAACCACAGTGTAACTAGTTCTGAATAAAATAACATGAAGTAACCAGAGACCTTATGTAATGAGAAGCAGGCATAATTCGAGTTGATTTAGACTATTTTGAGTTATGCTTTAGATATGGTGTATGTTGAACTGAATATTTAATTATTTAATTGTACTATCAATTTGGTGTATTTAAGTCATGTCCATAGTCCTTAGCCAATAATGTAAGCTCAGTTGTATAACAACAACTACGTAGGCCACTGAGTGCATCACTCCAAGTGATGGTATCAAACCTTGCATTAGTATGACATATAGACTATTGTTATGACATTTTTACACTCCTTGTGACAGATATTTGCAGAGAGAAAAGGTTGCATACATATTCCTTGTGTTAATACATTCCATGTACTAGGATTTGCAAGACAAGGACATACAAATCCTTCACACCTAGCCCATAGGGTATTCCTAGATGTCTAAAGAACCCAACTCATTAAATTTGATGGTCATTGATGGTCTGCCAAGCTTAATAACTAATTTCATAATGATACTTGTAACAAAACATATAGTTGTAGAATGATAATATTAATCATGTATCCAACATCTTAACCAAGATGGTATTCATAAGTAAGCCATCACTATCTACATCCATTATACTCAATCAACATTGGAACAGGGACACTACTTTCACCTCCTAACAATAGACATATTGTTATCAGATTTCTCATGCAGTTGTCAACCCCTCGCTTGTGTAGGTTTTTCCAAATGATTGTACTACCAGATATACCAAGGATTCCAGAAGGTCAATCACACCTCCACCCTTTTGGTATTTAAGCACTCAGATTCGTTCCATTCTAGGGAATCCAGAGGTAGGTCACATCCACCCACTAGCCAATGAGGGACTCCAGATGTGAAGGCCTCCACCCTCATGCAGTTCAGGGAATCCAAAGGTTTTCATCCACCCTAAATATGTTGTTGTAGTAACTCTACTGCAAGATTCTATGTACTCTGGTCAAGGAAGACTAGTCCAAGGTAGCCACGTACTCCACCCACTAGCCACCGAGGGACTCCAAAGGTAGGAGCCTCCACCCTCAATTAATTTAGGGACTTTAGAGACTTCTTTCAATGAGTATGTGTATCAGAAAATCATCCCCAAGTTGTAATTGACCTAATATGCCAATACTAATTCCAAACAACTCTTTAAGAGTTACGACACTAGTTAGGTCAAATACTGGTTAAATACATCGATAGGAGATATGAATTTTGTTGTAGTTACCTGCAAACTTTCGTAAAAGAAGCCATCCCCAACATGTATGTCAAGACTACCGCAAAATTTGCAAGGTGAGGAGCCAGTGAATGCACAGTCTTAGCAACCATAATTTTCCAAAAAACCAAAGTCATATGGATTATGCCAACGTATAGGCAAATGTAGGAATGAGAATGTATAGTGAGAAGCTAGTAA
Organism: Pinus taeda; assembly: GCA_000404065.3. Classification (NCBI taxonomy): domain Eukaryota; kingdom Viridiplantae; phylum Streptophyta; class Pinopsida; order Pinales; family Pinaceae; genus Pinus; species Pinus taeda. Next base: position 42,216 of record APFE030149804.1, on the reverse strand, counting down.
CACACAGTCTTATTGACAGTAGTTTTTCCAACCACCAAAGCAAACATACACAAAACACACAGTAATGATCATTTGCAAATACACAGTGAGAAACCAGTGTCACACAGTCTTGTTGACAATAATTTTGTCTAACCACCAAAGCAAACACACAAGTGAATGCAACAATGAAAAAAAAACATAATGAATTTACAAACGAATAAGGGATCAAGGTCACTACAATTTCAGTATATAGTCAGATTCAACCAAGCACGGTCCCTTAAGAAAATGTGATTCCAAGGGTTGCAAATTTAATGCTAATTACCTTACTATTACATTGTCCCATGTGCAACGATCCTCCTTGGTTTACACCGAGAACAACAATTGTGTCTCACCCTCTATCTCCCCACCATTGCCTAGTTATGTCCTTCAATTTCTTCTTTTTTTCTTTCTATTGTTATCTCCTTTGATTTTTTTTTCTTATGTCCTTTCCCAACTCCCTTCCCCTTCTTTTTTGTTGTTCGCTCTTTGCCTATGGTTAGTTAGGGTCCAGCTTGGTCCAACTCTTTTGAACCAACAAAAAATTCCCCTCTTCGATTTTTAGATTTTTTTCTTGCAATGTTTTTCATGAGGTTTACAATAATTTGCATGTATTTATGTGTTAACTCCAAGACAATTATTTCCCCACTCACGATTTGGACATGTCTAGCAAGTATTCACACTATTGTGAAGAGACCAAGAAGGCAAGTGTATTTATCATAGGTAATATTTACAAAATTAGCCAAAGAGGAAAGGCATATATGTATATTTACCATTTTTAAGTTATAGACAATATTTACAAAGTTAACCCAAGGGCCATGTAAAGTAACCAAGACAACCTTTAACGTATCTACATGAGTGCATAATGATCAAGACAATTAACGTAATTGCATAATGACTGGGGCATTACAATGACAATGCTAGGTAGGGGGAGCTTTGTTTATACCTATGAGACTCATTGTTAATTATGTGTCATGTTTGGATGGTCTACAAATTGTGGACTAGGTATCTGCATAATTGGTTTAGCATGGGCTTTCCAAGTCCTTCTAGCTCAGCGGGCATAGCTTTTTCCTAATTGGGCATAGGTTCAACATTTGGAATTCAACACAACATGCAAGTCTAGTAAGGTGGTAGATGGTTTGAGATTGACCGCCTAAGTGTGGAATTACTGGCATCCAAGGAATTCTCAGCGACCTCCATGGTGAGGTCAGCTAAGGAATCTTGAGAGTTTTATAGATTGTCTCACAAATCTATTTGTTCTATTTGATATGTTAAATTTCATCGAAGATCCCTAGCTTTTGTGGGCTGGCATTTTCTCGTATTCCTCCTCTTTGTATCGCAAAAGTAGAACTCTACTAGGTCTAGTGGATTACAATTTTTCTCCTTTGCGAAGGTCTAACCCTGAAGTGGCAGTGCATAATGCTTTTGCTCATGTTGGTATAAATAACGACTATGGGGGAAGATTGTAGGAGTTGGGAGTTAGGAGACATGTTGGGGACAGAATGTGGAGAGGTCCCATAGAAATGACAAGTAGTAGCAATGGCGTTGGGAGAATGAATTTTGGTTGTCTGGGTGCAGCCACTCCACTGAAGTAGAAAATTGATGCGTTTCAAGTGGATTTAAGGGTACTAAATTTGAAATTAAAGGACCACAGTTTGTCCATGGTACAAGTGTTGGAGGAAAACCAGTCTCTAAAAGAAAAATTGGCCAAGAAAAATTGATGAGGTGGAGGCCTTACGTAGCGAACTAATGGATCTCTAAGACCAAATTAATCTACCGCAAACCTGGCTTAGCGAGATGGAAGACACAATTTGGATTCAAGAAGAGCAATGCCTCGACTTAAATCGACCAGCAACTCGGAGGAATATAAATGTAATTGAAGCATGTTCCCTTGCAATTTTTTCTTTTTTCTCAATTGTTTTTTCAAATATACATAGCTTCAGGAATGTTTTGAAATCTAATGTAGTATAAAATTTAATAAGTATGTCATCAGAACTCCTTAACCTTACGGACTTACATGAGGATGCTCATATTGTAAACCTTCCCATGCATATGTTGTGATTGTGATCTGGCACATATTTAATACAAATCATACTCACTCATTCTTGTTAAACAAAAAAACATATAATTTTCCTTAAAGTAAAAAAAATTGAGAGTAAGACTTTATTATCATGTTGATAATAAAGCTATTTGATTTTGATAATCATGTTAAATTTGAAAATTAATATAAACACAGATGTTGTTGATAAATTTTAAATAATAATTATGTAATGTACTATGAAAGAATGATTTAAAAGTTTTACATAAAAATCATGTTGATAATAAAGCTATTTGATTTTGATAATCATGTTAAATTTGAAAATTAATATAAACACACATGTTGTTGATAAATTTTAAATAATAATTATGTAATGTACTATGAAATAATGATTTAAAAGTTTTACATAAAAATAAAATCTTTTTAGGAAGTTATATATCAAATTTCGTTATTATTTCTATTATTTAAAATTGTCAATCACTCTAGCTTTGAAAACACGCGTATGCGCTCATGCAGGCACACGTATAAATTTTAAATAATAATTATATAATGTATTATGACATAATGATTTACAATTTTTACATAAAAATTATAGGAAGTCGTGTATCAACTTTCATTATGCTCTCTAGTATTTCTTTGAAATCTTCCATCACTTTAACTTTGAAACTAAGTCCAATAGCTTTAGCTCATGAAACTAAGTATAATTTCATATCTCGAAGCTTGTGCCTCCGCCTCTCGCTGAGCTCAATAACCCTCTCTTCATCTATATCACAAGAATGTGAATGCTTCTCCTTCGTGCATACACCACCTTATAGAGCCAATGTGACCGAATTTTTTAGTATCGCAAACTGAATTTTTTTAGTATCTCAAACTATTTTATTTATTATTAGAAGCTAAAGGAGTTGTTTTTAGTGTGATTTTTTGGACTTTCGGTGCCAGAATTCATAGAAAGATTTGAGGTGAAATCTTGATTTGTGTTATTTAAGCTGGTTTTTTTTATTGTATATATGAATTCAGCATACAAAAAAATTTCTAGGGCACTTCTATTATGAAGGATTACCCATCAAACTTGTGATTTCAATAAATTCTGCTAGATTTTAGAGAAATTAAACCGGAAATCTCCATGGGAAAAATTTCCAAAAAATCACATTAAAAACAAATAAAAATATCACCCACCTTTAAAAAAAAAAAAATAAAATAAAAATAAATAAATTACAAATTTTAATATGAAAATAAGGATGACACTTAAAAACAGTTTTCATCTTATCTTTTACTTTATAATATAACTATTTTTTATGCTTGCTGCTTTAAAAAATTGCACAAATTTCACTATAATTATAAAATCTTACTTTATATTAAAAAAATATCAAAAAATTGTGTTTACATATTAAGAAAAAAATATTATATAAAAAAAAAATTCACATACTTTGTCATCATATATATTAAAAATTAATTATTTCAATAAAAACTTTATTTTAAAAATAAATAAAAGTAAAAAATTCATTCAATCATCATTTCGGCAATTAAATTTTATACAAAATATAATGATAAATACTCCCTTTTCCTTTCAAATATTTTATCTGGTCAATACTTTCCTAAATTTTTGTTTTAAAATTAAAAATAAATAAAAGTTACAATTTTGAAAAGAAATCTTCAATTAACTATTATTTACTGTATAACCTATAATATCAGTCACCATATTCAAGCACAATTTATTAATCATTTATTAATATATATCTATATATGGTGAATTGTATTATTTTTGGAATCTGAAATTTATAGAGTGAAATTTATATCGTTAGGTTAGTCTCTCACCACGGAGACTCAATCATATTTATAAATATATTCTTATTAGAGAGGAGAGGGACAATTGAGTTCTAATATTGACAAAATTTAATTAATTGGAACTTATAAATTGGCTTAAATGGCATTCTACATAGATATCTCAAGACAAAAATAAAAATACCATGAGCAATGTCATATCATATTTAAGTCGAAGGATCTATATTTGATACTACAACTTGGATGGGTGCTTTTGGGTCCTTTGTGGTACCTCCTACCATTGGAAGGATGTCGAAGTGTTGCTCATTCCTCTCCATTCTCTGACCAAGATCACTCAAATGCCTAAGTGTTCAAGGGAGTGCAAGATATCCATTCAATTCATAGTTTGTCCTAGTAAAAACTTCAACCACTAGTAGATGTCTACAATCTGCGTGTATTAGTTGAACTATCCCCTGGTGCGCCTTATGTCCAGGATCCAATCAGCCCATTCAGTTAGAACTTTTGTGTTCAAAAGCGTAATGTTATGAGAGGATGCTTCCCCCTCGGATTGAGAGAGTTCTTCATGAACATTGGCTGGTGTAAGCTCATAGTATCTTGAAGCAACACCTTCTAGCTTGTGGTGCATACGAGTGTGACCTCTGTGGGACCACTCTTAATAGCAAGTAGCCCCTCTTATGAGTTGAGTTCGTTGGTGTGGCATGGGAACAGACTCACAAGTAGAAGAAGTTCAAAAAGAGACTAGCCTCAACCCTGGCTACAAGAGGAGCAATGGTGTTTCCTTAAGCAACCACTACCCAACACATTACCTCCAAACAACCTACAATATAAGGAAACGCCAAAAGATACCATTGGCCTCTAATTCCCAGTCCAACAGAAAGCAACATCTTTACTAGTTAGCCATTGTGATAATAGTTCCCCGAGAGATGGAAAGCCAACAAACAACCAAGCATACAACACCACTCAAAGGAAGGAAGAGGAAAGAGCGTAGAATTCAAACAACAACAAGGGTAGTGGGCTAGCGATACCACCCAAAATTTTGTTTGAGCAGTGAAGAGGAAAACCAAGATATGGAAAAGCAACGAAATAACTCACCAACCATGAATTCCCCACCCAACACCAACCATTAGTATGGCCAAGAAACCATCGGGATGGCATTCCCCTTATAATAGGCTAACTTCCATGTGTGAAAGAAAACAACTTCACACAAAAGGGGAGAAAAGCAAGAACATAAAGCTCAGGCAAAGACCAAGACAATGAGCTAAAAACAAAACTCAAAGACTTGTCAGAAATTGGAAAGAAAAGTTATGCTCAGTAAAACAAAGAGAAGAGTGCACGGAGGGAAAAAGAAATAACCATTAACCTCGCCTGGACACAACACAAAGATCCCTACAATGCTGCCAACTTAACTTAAAACTGTAATTCAAAAGTTGAACACATGTATACCGGATAACAGACGAAGTCATCGCGCCTAGAGGAGGACACCCTCGTTTTCCCTAGTTATTGGTGCGACCGATGCATCCTTCACCGCCTTCTTCCTTCTGCCTGCATTCAAAACACCAATATTCCTTCTCGGTAAATTTAACAACCTCGATGGAGTGATAACTCTCTCTTCCATCACACAATTATGTCGCTCGCTCCCTTCGGTCATATCCTGTCACCATCACCTTCCTATCGCAGTTAATTGTCTGTATAACTCACCCATCAATTCATTTAACTTCGCTGAGGGTGAGATGCCACATCTCCTAGTGCATTTGCTAGGTGGGGTGGCGACGTCCCACCTCCCCCTTCCCCCTTGCCACATTAATCACCCCATCTGGGGAATATAAAAACTTACATTTTTGTTTTTGCTAAGCTGTGTGAGTCCTTAGATGACTGCATGCTTAACCTTTAGCTTGAGAAACTGTGACCCAAGGGCATCTAAGCCATCAAAATCACTCAGGAATCATACCCGGCTTGGGCCACACCAACCTTTAACATGATTAGGTTTTTGCCCATGGAATTTTGAACCTATGACCTTCACATCACAGAGTGTCTTTTTCAATACACCCTATCATCATCTATTTTACGCTCCATGGCCTATAAAAAATTACATTTAAAAAAAAATCACAATTTCAATTACTATCAAGAAAACTATATCCACCCTACCATATTCAAAACATAACTTCTATTGTATATTAATAGACACTTTACCATAAAATTTATAAAAATAATTTTATTTTTTCAATTAAATTAATATTAAATTAAAGTTAATTTCAATGTTAATTAAAAATAAAATTAATTCTCATATTGGTTGACAATGAAGTTCGTCTTAATATTAAATGAAAAAATTAAGCAAACCATCATTAAAATTATGCAATACTAAATCAATCTCAAAACACTCAATAAAATAATTTTTATACCGAAAAATTTTAAACAAATAAATCATAAAAATATCCCATACCCACTCACAAAAATCAACTATAAATGGCAATAAATATACACATCAAAATTATATTCAAACAAGGGAAGCTGCAACGCAGCAAGTCCCTGCATTGAGTGTGGTAGAATGCTTGGATGAACTAGGTTCACCTCCTTGGTAACTAGTTGGCACTTCATCGAGTACAGTACAACAGGCAATTCTATCTCCAAATCCAGGCAAGAGGGTCCTTCATGATTCGAGGGTTCAACAGAGGGTGTTGCAAATACATCATCTGGCCCTTGTGACTCATGACACTTCGGTACTGGGAGAAAGTCCACAATAGCTCCTGCATGCACAGTCATTCCCTCAAACCCTACAGAGGGTAAAATATGTCAATATGTGTGCACAATGACATCTGTCTCGTAAGAATGGAAAGGGTGGGATTAGCTTCGGGTTAAGTAAGCTGACAAAGCCTTTGAATTTGCTTTCTACTCAGAAAGAACAACGAAAAGATGCTAGAGCAAGCTTGTGTTTGAGATAGATACCTAAAAAGAAAATTTGCAATCAACATAAAATTGAAATCAAATGCTAACTGAGAATGCAGATAATACAAGTCACCAAAAAAAGTGTATTCTGTCAAACTAAACTCTGATTCATGTATTCTGTAATAAATATAAAAAAATGTATGTAGTGAGCTTAAAATGATGCTCCAAGTTCATATACATACTTAGGAAGCTTCCAATAAGCTAACATCAGGATCTAGAATATATCTGTTTAAATTCAAGCACTGTTCTCTTAATTTTAAGTACACTGACTCAAACACCACCCTCTTGCACTCAAAATTCAAATGTACATTGGCAAGTTCAAGAGATTTTTAGGACTTGTTAAATCGCAAATAGTTAAAGAATCTCTAAAAACAGGGGAGAGAGATTTAGGCTCCAAGCAATAATAGTGAAAAGCATTAATAAGATATCAACAAACATTATTACTGATACATTGTTATGCCAATCACAAAAACTATTAAAACAATCAACATAGATAAAAGAGACAATAAACCCTACTACACATAAGTCTGGCAAATAATTCCCGCTGCAATACTCCTGACTCTCGTATTATAATTGTTGATTATCGCAAACTGTTAAAGAGTATACACAATACAGGCACATCAATGAAATTAGCTAATACACACAATTCACTCCATTAGAATTATTTGTTATTCAAGCAAAGTATAAATCAATTCAAGATAATTCAATCCAGTTGCTACCATTAAAACATTTTTACAAGAGACCCTAATCATTACAAGAACAAGAACATTAGTTGTAACCCTTAAATGTGCATCTGAAAGTCACTCTATACATCGACTGATAATCTGCGCATCATCTTATAATCTTGAGAAGCCACGAATGAACTAGGTTCACCTCCTTGGTAACCAGTTGGCACTTCATTTTCTTTAGAAATTGTAAAATCTAGGTCGGTCAGTGTTTTGGCCAAAATGTTGACCTATCCTTAAGCTTCCTAGTCTGTTTTTACATCTCATAGATACATAGTGGTATCTCTTACTAAGTTTTTGAGCATTCTGCCAAGGCTTAACAATGTCAGTAAAGACAGGTCCTAGAGACTTATGCCCAAGCTTCATTACCCTCTCTTAAAATCAGATTTGCAATCAACATAAAATTGAAATCAAATGCTAACTGAGAATGCAGATAATACAAGTCACCAAAAAAAGATAAAATTTAAAATATGCAAATAGTTAAGGTAAAAATTTTGAATACCTGACTGAACTAATGGTACTGTGAAATTGTTATCATGCACCTTTATCTTAAATGCTTCAGCAAGGCGTCGATTGATATCGACTTTCATAAAGTTTGTTTCAAGAATCCGTTTTTTTTTGCAAATGTGTAATCCTCTTCCTGAAGTAATGTAGTGTATCTTCTGTTAAGCTCTTCCAATTCCTTGTCAAAATGAACTATGATTCATATATTCTGTCAAACTGAACTTTGATTCGTGTATTCTGTCATAAATAGAAAGAAATGTATGTAGTGAGCTTAAAATGATGCTCCAAGTTCATATACATACTTAGGCAGCTTCCAATAAGCTAACATCAGGATCAGAGTAAACTAATAAATATTGGCTAAACAAATCTAGCAGTAGCAGAAAGAAAACTTACCAAATCTTGCACAACAAATTTAGCAAATTTAGAATAGAGAAGTTATATGGAAATATTCTCGAAGTACCTCTTCTTCATAATGCTGATGTTGTTGATCTCCTAGGAGATCTAAAGATCCAGGCATTATGTTAATTCCACCACCAAATTGTTCTGTACTGTGGAATATATCTGCTTAAATTCAAGCACTGTTCTCTTAATTTTAAGTACACTGAATCAAACTCCACCCTCTTACACTCAAAATTCAGATTTACATTGCCAAGTTCAAGAGATTTTTCCAGATCAATGTTGTTAATCAGAGATTCAGTTGCTGCCCAGCACTGAAAAGCAAATAAAAAACATGATTATCTTTCACAGAGTCTTTTGCAAGAAAGAGAACAATAAACTCTATTGCACATAAATCTGGCAAATAATGTTAGGATATTTCGACACGTAGGAATAGTTAAGTATAACTTGGTCTAGTATAGAGTTAGGTAAAGTGTGTTTCTTTACTATGTACATTTGTAACTTACAATCCGATGATCACGATATGTAGTGATCCGACGGTTCATTCTCTCCTCGGTATTACCGACACTTGATCCATGGCTTAAAACCCGATTGGTCCATGAATTCTATTTAAATCGCATGGAGGGTCATTTGTAGGTTAACCATGCATGAGAGAAGCTTATGTAAATTTTCATTCTTTTATTAATAAATTGCCTGTAGTAGCCACGTTGGCGCAGGCCATGGACTGTTTCCCTCTCTGAGGGTTTTAACCAACTCAAAATACTGGTGTATTGATCTGTGATCTGTTTGTGAGCGGTGTCCTTCTGGTGTTCTGTCTGAGGAACTTACCCTGTAAATTCCTACATGGTACAGAGCTATTTGAGGGCCGCGTCCGTTGGTGATCCAAATCTGAAGCCGGTAGAACTGCATGCGGCTGTCGTTTCCTAGATCTACTGTTTCTGACTGCTTTCGGGCCGAGAGGACTGCTCTGTTGTGTTCGGAGCATCTGTTCCAGTGAGGAACCCCTTTCGTTTCACGGGAAAAGGTTTCCGGTAGCCCTAGCTGCGTCATTTTTTAGATCTGGAGGTATACAATGTTTATTTGCAGTTTACTGTTATTTTCTCTCTATTTATTTTAGTTTCGGTTTATTTAGCTATTTTTTTTTACTAGATCTATACCTTTCATTTCTGCGTATGCTCTTTGCCCTGCGACTCTGTGCGATCTGGGCAAATCAGAAACAGAAAGGAAGAATTTTTCTCATGCGCATGCTCTTTTCCCTGCAGCTTAGTGTGATCTCGAAAAATCAGAAACATTGAGGAAAATATTTAGTTTCCGGGTAAAGCTAACTTTAAGCCGTATGGCTTGTTTTTTTTGCATGTTCGTGTTGGGTTTTGTGTTTTTGCTTTGTAGGGAGAAAAAGAGCTTTCTCAAGCAAGCACGCAATCCAAAGCATCTGTGACTAAAAGAAAACAAAGCTCTCCCCCCCCCCCCCTCCCTCTCCTCTCTCTCTCTCTCTATCTTTTGTATAGCTCACTTGGTTCAAAGCTAATTTAAGAGAGTAGAGGTCTTGGGTTCAAATCTCCTTTTTGCTGAAAAATGAGCGTTTTTTTCATTTCCGCACTTTGCCGGCGCCTTCATCAACTTTAAAAAAAAAAGGTCATTTGTAGGTTCACCGTGCATGAGAGAAGCTTATGTAAATTTTCATTATTTTATTAATAAATTGCCTGTAGTAGCCACGTTGGCGTAGGTCGTGGACTGTTTCCCTCTCTGAGGGTTTTAACCACGTCAAAATACTGGTGTATTGATCTGTGATCTGTTTGTGAGCGGTGTCCTTTTAGTGTTCTGTTTGAGGAACTTACCCTGTAAATTCCTACAAATAATTCCCACTAGAATACTCTTGACTCCCGTATTATAATTGTTGATTATCTCTCGCATAGAGCTTTGCAGGAAAGAGAACAATTATCTTCTGATAAACAAACAAATCTATCCAAGAAAAATAAGATTGAAGAAGGTGAAACTTGAGAGAAAAGGACTTGTTAAATCGCAAATTGTTAAAGAGTATTTGCAAGGATTGGGTATAACTTTTTAAATCCTAATGGTCTTCAAGAACTAAAGAAAAATTGACATATTATTTAAAATCGGGGGAGATAGATTTAGGCTCCAGGGTCGAGCCACTTTCAAAATCGGGCAAATGGTGACAAATCCCCCGTCAAATGCCAGATTAAAGCTATGCTATATTGTATTAGCAAACAACAGATCTAAGTTAAATGCCAGATTAAAACTAGACTATAATTTTAATATTTATTTTAGCTGAAGAATGTGCAGAAGGATTTCTATCAAGGTGTATAGAGCATCCAGGAACAGAACTGAAAATTTGACTACTTCACCAGAAAGGCTCAGCAGGTCAAGAGTTACTACCAATGAGATCAGATTTGAAGATTGCTTTCACCAGACCTTATAGAATTGAATATACACAGTTCATTGCAATTCACTCCATTAGAATTATTTGTTATCCAAGCAAAGTATAAATCAATTCAAGATAATTGAATCCGGTTGCTGCCAGTAAATTTTTTTTACAAGAGAGCCTAATCATTACAAGAACAAGAACATTAGTTGTAACCCTTAAATGTGAATATGAAAGTCACTCTATACATCAACTGGGTTTAAGAAGCCATCTAGGAGATGAGGCACTCCTTTATGTACTTCAGATTAGAGAGGAATTACACCATGAAAACTAAAAAAGTCAAACCCTACAGAGGGTAAAATATGTCAATCTGTGTACACAATGACATCCTAACTATCCAACAAAAAACTTCTTTGTATGTGGAAGTCTCGTAAGTTGTATGTGACATCAACAACGTCTTCTAGATATTTTTCATATGTCAGATCTGTTAAAGATGGACAAAGTTCTAGTAGCAAATTGTCTTTCAAAATGCACTTGTACTGAACATTTGCCTTTGTTTGGATAATGCAGTGCAATTGTAAACAACGTCGATACGTGGTTAACTCTTTACATGTGGAACAATTAAGTTGATCCGTGAAAACTGTTCCAAATGTATCTGCTGGAAGAGATCAATTGTTGCAGATTGTTACAAAAGGTTCTGCATGAATGTTTGCTATCGTCAACATTCCTTTAACCTGGTTCATGTTCCAACACAGTTTTAGCATTAGATATTGTAATAGAAAATGCTAGGAGGACAATAAATAAAGGAGCATAATTTAGGAGAACAATAAATAAAGGATCATAATTATATTTTGTGAACTATGAAACAACCTTTGTTGTTGACACAATTAGTTTGGTTAGGTCTGCAAGTACTCTGTTCGAATTGACGGTTGTTATGAAGGTAGACTTGCACGCACATAGTGATCTGTGTTCTTTTCCTCTCACAACATATCGAAACAACACCATTGGTACTTCTTGTTTCGAAATTTGTTTTTGTATGGATTTGAAAATTGCTTCAAATGTACAGAAGAGATAAACCTGGATTGCAAAATGTACTAGTGTTGAAAGTAATTGCTTTTAAGTAAATGTAAAAAAGTATATATGATTGAATTTGTATATACCGTAGCTTTGTCTTTTTGAGATTGGCCATCCTTGATATTTAGCACATATTGACCGCCTATTTCTTTTGCAGATGTTACAAGACCAACGATTGTGCCGATTGCGAATGCAGTTGTTGTGTTTGTGAGTTGGTTAATAGTTGTTGTTGGTACAAATGTGTATTGGTTACAGATGGCTGGGATTATTTCTACGATGCTTTTATCATGTAGAACTAATATGCAAGTGCAGTCTCCATGGTCATAAGTTGTTTTGGGAGAGATCTTAAAATCTCTTATACAAATTCCCTGGCCGACTACAAGTTTGGCTTCGACAGTAACAATGAGATTATGTGGCACATTCAGTGTAATTGCCATATTCCCTTTGTTATCCACTAGGTCAGCACGTAACAATTCAATTCCGTGTTTTTGATTGAGCATTGTTTTATATATTACAAGAATGTCACCGTGAAAGATTGTTCCGAGTTTCAAGCTTTTCAATTCCTGTATTGTGATCAGAGTGCATAGTGGATGGTTAGCCTTTATTTCAGATTTCTCTTCATGCTTCTGCTTATAGAACAATATTAAAAGAATCTGAATTAACATAATGTTTGTATTATAAAACTTGTAAGAATAGATTTAAACCTTATTTAGTTACTTTTTATCAGTTTTTGAGACACTACAAGTCTCTGAGAGACTGCAAGCCTTTGGAGCAGTAAATCTAATAGGTTTACAAGCAAAATGTGTTCTATGTAATAGTAAATCTGTGCATAATGTTATTCTATGTGTTGTTACATACCTAGATTAGTTTGCGCAAAGTAGCTGCAAGACATAGACTCTTAGTATGTCCATTGGAGATTGATGTTGCTTGGATAACATAGAATTTGTTCGAATATGATGTTTAACAAATTGTAAAGAAACTTGTATGTCAATGCTACATTGATTTTACTGTGAGAAAACAAAAAGTGCAAAAAAGTGGAAAACATAGATTTTGTTTTATGGTATGTTTAGCAGATTGCACACAAAAGGGTCGTTAGAGCTATAGTAGCACATAGAATATGCTATGATCGGACCAATATGCCCATGTTACATTTATTTCATATTGTTTTATAGGCAAAGTTGTCCAGATATGGTCTATTATTGTTTTTTGTTGTGGAGATAGTTTGCTTGTTATTTCTTGTAAGTTTTCCATTTCCATAAATTGTACAAAGATTTTGCTACGAACTGTTTATAGTTGGATGCCAATGTTGAAATCACCAATGACTAAGAAAACACAATTAGTATATGTAGTTTGTGATTTTGCTTCTTTAATTATTTGTATTATCGTGGATACTTGTTCAAATGGTGCTGCATAAATGTTCATTAAGCAAATCGGTTGTTGAAAGTACATGTCAATTAGTGTAAGCTGTTTTGTTTTTGCAAAATGTCTTTGTTGCTTTAATATATATTTTTTTGTTTATGCAAGTAAGAATTCCATGTGTAGAATGTGCAATGGCAAAATTGAATGTTAAGAATTCTTTGTCTATTGATGAATCACGTCACTAAGATGTGCACGTAGACTCCGTGTGTTTAGATTTACAATTGATAAAACATCCTTGTTATCAGATTTATTCTTTGCGAATTCTAGTTTCCATGCACCAATTGTTTCTAGTCGTGCCATTTCATTAATTATCTTGTTTTTGACATGGAAGTTTTGTTGTGTCAATTTGTTAATCAAGTATAGTGAGTCGATAGTCCTAACATGTGATAGTGCAGTGTAGACTAGACCATGTTTTGTGACACCAATTGCGTCAAATACAAGTTGATCTAATGTCAACCCTTGTGTTCGGTGAATTTTCATGCACAGGCTGATTGGATTGGAAATTGTTTTCGAATTGTAATTTGTAATTTGTTATGAGACATTGCTAGTGATTTTGCAATTCGAAAGATTGGTGTCCAATTTGGCAATATATTTATATCATATAGTTGTTTGAATTTGTTTCTTTGTTGTTTCCCAATTTCTGTGTCTGAAAATTCTATCCAGACAATGTTAGGTATGTTGTTATTAGATGAATAGGATTTGAAAATCCCTTCAGCACCATTAACCAATCCATCGTTTGTATTATAGTTTCTTGCATATAGTTCAGCTAACATGTTTTGTTTAACTGTAATTGTTGATGGCAATGGGATTGCTTTATCAAAGACAAAATAGCTTGATCCAGGAATCTCATAGTTGTCAATTGCAACGAGCATTATTTGTTCCCCCTTTGTTAGTGAAAGAATTTTTGCATTGTGATTATGGACATCTTTGTTTCGATAGAAAATGTATGGGAAAACTGGGCTTAAAGGTGCGATTCTATAGCAGTGATTGTTTATATAAGCAATATCTTGATCTGTTTGCATGTTTAATCTCATCCTATTTAGTACATCAATGAACAATGGGTCTTTTTGGCACATTGTTGTGTGTAATTGATAACATTTTATTTTATTTGGCCAGAAGTCGTATGGAATCATGTTTTTGTTGATTTTTGGGTTTTCAAAGATTAAAGAGTCTCTTACTGGGTTTGCCTGGTAAAGATCACCACAGAATATCATGTCAACATTACCAAAGTATGAAGTTGGTGTGTGTAAGATTTGTCGGAGTCACTTATCAATTTGATATAGTGTTGTTGCACCAACAAGTGATGCCTCATCTATGAGGAGTACACACAATTGTTGGAAATGCTTCGATAATGTGTCTAGTTTTTCATTGTTTAGTGAGGGGCAATCTGCTTTGTTAAAGGGCAAATAGAATGCAGAATGCAATGTCACACCACCAACATTAAAGGTAGCTTTTCTCGTGTATGCATTGATTATTCCTATTAATTGTGATGGGTTATAAGGCAATGCCACATTGTGTATGCGTACTAAAGATTGGAAGATTGCCTTAGCTGTGTGTATCTTTCCTATTCCTGCACCTCTTGTTAATAACAAATAGATCAATTCATCTGGTTTGTACAATTTTCTTATTATAACATCAGCGACTATGCTTGCTTGTTCTATGTTTAATTGTCACATTAACTCATACTACTCTACGTCTTCAAGTATAAGTGGTTGTTTGACAATTTCATATGGCCTTGTAGATCGTAGAGCAAACTTCTTTGTATCTTGGAAATGTTCCAAGTCATTTTGGAAGTCACAGTTTTCATATTTGTCATCTATTGATTTGTTAAATGTTATAGTTTCTATTTCATTTTATTTTAAACTATCTGTGTTGAATATTTGTTCAGTTTCTGTTTCTACTGTGTGCATTGCATCATCTATGTCACCCCATGTAGTTATTGTAACAAATTTGAACTTTTGTTCATTTTGCTTGACTATTTCTGCGAATGCAATATATGCAAATTTCCAACTTGTCTGATGTTGCTTAATTGCAGTTTCACTTACTCGATAGGGATAGTATAACATTAATTGTTCTCTACAATGATTTTCAATGTCCTTGTATTTGTTATATCTAACAAATCGAATGACATATGGTCTACTTGATTTTCTGTGTTTTTTTCCTTTCTTTGTATAACTAGATGCAAATTCTACTAAGCATACAAGTTCAATAGTGATAGGTCGTAGAACATAGTAGTCAATAATTGATGGGCACATTATGTCTTCTGAGTCATTTACTTCCTTTGGCAGGTCCTTTTTTCTTTTAAGAACAAATGCACAATCATCGACAGGAGATGTGTTAATGAATACACACTTTCGTGAACTATAGTTTAGTGGAAGCGATAACACAATATGCACTACTTGTTGTGCAGACATTTGTTGCAAGTTGACCAAAGCTTTCCCTAAAGAAATAATGGTATTTAGGATATCAAATTTTGTTTTGACATGATCTTCGCATATGTTTTCAAATGTTCTTGTGAGTGTTTTATCTTCTTTTGTCATATAGGAACTGCAATACATTGCAGCTGCATATGAGTTAAGTACAAATTGGGAATCAGTGTTTGCAATCCAAATTCCCAGAATGTGTTGTGCAAAGCTATGTGTCCAAGTGTCAACTGGTTTTCTTTGCAATAAGAGAGTTGTTCAATTTAGTGTACATTGGATGGCATGTATGTATTCATTATGTACTAGTCCAAGGTTGGCCAAGAAGCTATCAACTGTATCATTTTCACTATATCTTGTATTGTTTATTGTTTCAAAGATTAGCTTTGCATATGCTTTTGTTTTATCGCTATCGAATTCAAGAGGCTCAAGTATTTTTGTTACTTTCATCGGTGGTATTGGGAAATTAAATCCGCAATTAGAATTTGCATGCTTCCTACAACTTCTTGTGTGACAATGGTGTTGTAGAGCTCTAAGTTCCTTTGCAAGTAGGAATGAATTAGTTGACAAGTAATTGTCAACGAATTGTTCGACTTCAATGTTTGTATTTTGACCATAGATTGGTGCAGATTTTATCCAAAGTAAACCATGTTCATGTTCACTGCCCCGGTTTTGGAATTCTGTTACATAGAAGTGGTCATTGAGCTCTCCATAATACTTGTGATCATGAGATATCAATCGATGTAGTGCATCCCTCCTAGGTCTACAATAACGTACACAAGTAATAGGGTCGATTCTTATTAATGAGCTAGGCTCATTTTCATCAAGTTCATTTGTGTTTGGTTTTCTAGTGTTTTGTTTTATGTCTCTCAATGCATGCATTAAAGGATCCCAAAGATGCTCTACACTGCTAAAGGACACAAAGAAAGTGGGCGGCCCTAGTTGTCAAATCATTGCATAGAGTTTGTTCCGTATTTTCTAGTGGTAATCAAGTGAGGTACAAATTGTTTTTAGGTCCATGTACCCAATGTCAGAATTTAAAATACGATCTAGGTTCAGTTTTGACTTAACGTCTTTTGCGACTAGTATTCTACCTCTTAAATGCCCTTTTCTAATTCTAATCCACATTGTATTCAAGACTTGATTTATGATAATGCGAACTGCTTTATAAAACACGTTTGTAGTATGATAAGCAAAATCGTGGTTTTTATGCAGCACTTCCCAGTGACAAATCTTTTGATATGTAAAGTTTTTGGAGATGTCAGTTGGGCATTTGTTGCCATAGAAAAGCGTTGAGAAACTCATTTCTTCTGAGTACTTATCTTTGAAGATTCCTAATGGCATGTATCCAGCAAAAGGTGCAATGTTAATTTGTTTATTTACAAGGTCATGGACAGTATGTGCATCAATGAATCCATGGACCAATGTTTTTGTCGTTGGTTCATCATTTTCTTGGTTATCGTGTTCGTTATCTTCAGCTTCACTTGAACTTTGATATGCCTCTTGGTTTTGTAGGAATGCCTCTTTCCTATTGTCATTTATGGTAGCGTTCTCGAGCTTGTAAAGCATTCTTTTGCATAATTGTTTTAATGCTTTCATCACTTTGTGAACTCGAACTTGGCCAAATGCATAAGCACTTTTGAATCTTAAACTCTTTTTGACAACAATGACAACCATGTCAGTGTCTTTTATAGTTCGAGGCAATGCAAATTGAATTCTGGAAATGTTAGTGGGGACATTGATGACTCCTCCAGTTAAGCCTATTTGTGGCTTCTTATGTCGATGGCCCATTTCTTTTAATTGCAAGAAGGGCAATCTTAATACAACTAGTCTTTCTTCTAGTTTAGTGAGTTGTGTGAGTGTTCTAGTGGCATTGTTTCTTCTTATTTGTTCAGGAACTGCATATTTAGCAATTGTTTCATGTTCAATTGCTTTTTTGCAGTGTTTACAAATATATCCATTTTCAACACTAGATTTGACATTCTCGAAACTAGTTGATAGTTTGCTAATCTTATTTTGTCTTGTTTGATTTGCTTGTTTCACGAAGCAAATGTCTCTTTTGAAGAAAGTTCTTTCACATGATGAACAATTGAAAATAGGTGTGTCAGTTCTTTGTCTGTGATATATTTGATCAAAATTTGATAATTCTGTTAGTTTGTTCATTGATCTTGATTGAATCAATAGGCCAGACTTTCCTGATTTCTTTAATTGTGTTGAAAGACCCTTTGATCTTGTTGCAAATCGATTGTAGTCTAAGTTTTCTATGACTATTTCTTGTTTCATTGTTGTTGTGTTGAATGCAAGTTTTATTTTTTGTGTTTTCAATTTTTTTTCTTCCAAATAATGCCTTTAAGCAAATGCAAAGATAAACTTTTCGTCTATTTGCTTAACGGACAAGAAGTTACAATTTATGTTTGTGCGTTGTTTCTAATATGTTTCTTCAAGTTTCTAAGTGACTGAAATCTTAGTGTCTCACAAACATCTTTTGTGTTTTCTAGAACTACTTGTTGTTTCATTGTAATTTTGTTATACTCAATGCCTATTTTTTGCCTTTTCAAATTTTTCCGAGCAATTTCCTTAAGCACATGCAAATATAAACTTCTCTTGTGCTTGGATAAGTGACAAGATGGTTTTAACTTAGTTTGAACAGATTGACATTTTGTTTCAGGTTGTGTTTCAATATTGTTCTTTGAGGAATGTGATGAATGAAACATTACAACTTCCTCAGTATTTGTCGCAGTTGCTACATCAGATGTTCTAGCGTTAGCATGAGATATCTTCATTTCACTTGTATCTTCTTTACTTGGAAGAAGACATGTTTCTATGTTATCTTGTTTACTGCATAAGTTCATTTGTTCATATGAGGTGTTGGTTTGTTGTTGGAAGGTACAATCCATTGTAGACTGCCTACGAACCAAAGGTTCGAAGTGCCCATTCAGAGGATTCTCATCATGGAATAATATGTCATGAGTATTTGTTCTAACACTTGAATTGAAGTGCAAATAAATTCTCATCTTTGTTTTGGACCAAACCCTAATTGGAATTTTCAGCCAATTTGAGAGGTAATGGATACATAAAATATCTCCCTATAGACCTCTAGATCCTAGGGGTATATTGTTTGAGGCAGATCTAGCCATTTTGTCTAAATAGATTTCACGGTTGCTAATGTCATGCATTTCTTTAAGTGACTCTTCATGCAGTTCATGTTCATAAGACAAAATTGCCTCTCTATCTTGTTTTTCGATATAGTCTCTAAAATACTCTATTGTTCCTTTCCTTAGCTCTACTGATGTGTATTGGAAATCTAGCAAAAGTTCTAAACTATCGAATAAACAGTCTCCAATTAGATATGAGAAATTGTCCGCATGAAATAAGTGATGCGTTTGCAAGACTAATTGCAAATTGTGTTTCTCAGACACATGATGACGACTAAATGTTCGATGCAATATTATGTTGAGTAATGCAATGCAATTACAAGTCACAGAATCATAATAGCAAGTTGAACAATGAAAATGGATATAGAACAGGAAGTGATTGTGTCTACATTTGGGACTGCAAATGTCTACTGAGCTGCTCAGACTGCTTATGTTAGTTAACATCCAATGCACAGTTTTGATAACAGAGTTCAAAATACCACTGCCAAGATAAAAAAGATCCTATTGTATGTTAGGATCAGTCATTGTAAATGTATATCAATCCACTGATCAGTCACAAACAACTTAAAATTAATCAGTGAAATCAAGAAATTAGATACTTGTATGAGTTTTCTTGTTATTATGTGTGACAAATTTAGTCCACCTAGGCTTGTTATTATGATTTTAAATGTGGCTAGGTTCTGCAATCCAAATGCCCAATACTGCATAATCAAACTAATGACAGGAATGCACCAGAGCTTAGAGAAAATTAAAAATACCATTGTCAAGAAAATCAGTCTGGATTTTCACGGACAACTTAAAATTAATCACTGAAATCAAGAGATTAGATACTTGTATGAGTTTTCTTGTTATTATGTGTAACAAATTTAGTGCACTCATGCTTGTTATTATGATTTTAAGTGTGACTAGGTTCTGAAATCCAAATGGCCAATACTGCATAATCAAACTAAAGAGAGGAGTGCACCAGATCTTAGAGAAAATAAAAGAAATACCACTATCAAGAAAATCAATCCACTATAGCTAACTAATACAAGATTAATCACTAAGATGTTCACTTTCAAAATCGAGCAAATGTTGACAAATGCATGGTCGCTCAGTCATACAATTTTGTGTGTTGTCACATCACATCTACACTTATGTCAGGTTCTGCAAATTGAAGAAATTGACTAAAACAATTCTGTTATAAAAAGAACCCTCAGAAACCATGGCAGACAATGGAGATTCATCTAATATGCAACAACAGTCATTGGAGAGAATTAACTGCATCAACACACTACCAGAGCAATTAAAGAGGATATCTAAATGAATTATTGGCATTGACTCTATTTATGCATTCCATTGTTAAATCAATGTCAAAGAGAATCAGTACAGATTCTGTCATTAGGTGACAAAACAAGTTGCCAGCTTGGTTCATGTGCGGGAAAGCTAGAATGCTATGGAATTAGAGGTTTGAGTTTACTAATTAAGGAGAAAAATGAAAGGCTCATGTTGTTCCACGATTATATTGGCCATGCCAAGTTATCTTGGGCATGTGAGCATGCCAAAGGACTTTCCTAGCCATGGAATGCATGGATAGGAAACAAGGATGATTGCACAACCTTCGTGTAGAAAAAAACTGTTGATAACTGCAGAATTGATGGAACGCTCTGCCATCTGCACCTGGGGCTAGAAGGGTTAGAAGTTACAGGGTACAAGCTGCCTTAATGGTGAACAATAGTAGCATAATATGACAATTGTGGATTTCCATAATTGAGTTTTAGCAGGAGTTCATAGTGTGACAAACAACCCTCACACCATGATATCTCAACAATGAAACAATCAAGTCATTGCTACCATTCATCAAGAGAAGAAAAAGATAGGAAATATAGAAAATTTGATATTACCTCTTGTAAAAGATTGTGCTACTTACAAATTCATCAATAGTCATACGGAGGAGATGAGACTTGTTCAACGAGATGGAATGATGAGGAGGTAGGAGAGGAGGACAAATATCTTGTCACTATTCTAAATTATTGTCGGAAGGCCATGGCAATTCACAAATTTTAGTGTAAATCAAATCAATCTATGATGCTTGCATTTTTATCAAAGGAATTTTGATTGATTCTAACCCCTCCCATAAGGAGGGGGTTGGGTGAATAGCCCTGGGTTCAAGAGGATATCTAAACGAATTATTGGCACTGACTCTATGTATGCATTCCATTGCTAAATCAATGTAAAAAAGAATCAGTACAGAATCTGTCATTAGTTGATAAAACAAGTTGCCAGCTTGGTTTATATTACATCACATACCCTGTTATAGAGCTTAGTCTCACTAGTGTTCTCATTATTGGGACCTATATTTGATGGACGACCAAGGTGAGTATAAGCAAATCAATAGCACACATATTAGAGATGGCAATACTAAGAGAATAGCCCATATTATCCATAGATATACTTCAAGTAGTGGGGACAATTGTGGACTCAGACCATACAAGTGATAATAAGAGACCCTAATCATTACAAGAGCAAGAACAGTGAAAAAGTCATCCCATCAAGCTAAGTCATCCGATCATGTTCCTCAATCACACAATTTTGTGTGTTCTCACATCACATCTACACTTATGTCAGCTTCTGTAAATTGAAGAAATTTACTAGAACAATTCAGTTATAAAAAAGAAAAAACCCTCGGAAACCCTCAGTCATACAATTTTGTGTGTTCTCACATCACATCTACACTTATGTCTTGACTAAAACAATTCTGTTATAAAAAAAACTCTCAAAAACCATGGCTTGCCACCACAGACACAAAAAAAAATTTATACCTGCTGGGATTTATAATCTAGGATGTTTACATGGCAACATCGTGTCCCAACCACTAAGCCAACCAGTGAAACAAAAGATTCAGAGACAAACTCTAGTAATATAGCAAGTGTCAGTGAGATTGAATATCAAGGTTGAGAATGTGTAGAAAAGCCCACAAAAGAATAGGCTGAATATATTAGCAATCGATCCTACGCAGGTATATTCAAAACACACTGAACAACCCTAATCAACTGAACAAAGGCACAAAAGCAGGTTACTGCACTCTCAAATAATATATATGTTCGAAAACTGACTCGAGTAGCAAAAACTGATTGCTTTCACTAGTGAGCCAACTTAACCATTCTGCATCCTAGGGAGACGCAAAGCCTATGGGCTTTCATACCAATCGGAATGATTAAGAGACAAAAGGCTTTATAAATTTCAGGAAGTCCAAGACAGACAACAGGTCTAAGTTAAATGCCAAATTAAAACTACAGTATATTGTATTTGGAAAATTTTAATATTTATGTCAAAAAGAATATATAAAATATGGATAAATAATATTATATAGATTACAATACACACAAAATTATATATCCCTACCAAAGAAATTAAAGAGGTTATCTAAACCAATTATTGGCATTGACTCTATGTATGCATTCCATTGTTAAATTCTCCTTCAGGCTCCTAAGTGCCGGTTAGAATAGTACTGATTTAGCCCTCAACAGAGGCTCTCTAATCATCACTATTGTATGTAGTGCTTGCGAGAGCTAATGGTAACCGTAACTTGCCAGGGTCCTACAGTTTGAGGTCCCTTCCTAACCAATCGTTTGTTTACAAACCAAAAAAACCACTGCCAAGATAAAAAAGAACGTTAGGACAGCCCACGCTTCTGATAAAAATACAAGTTTCCTGTAGCTCAAAAATTGAAATCGTACACAACCTAGGTAAAAAACTCAAACCCTACAGATGCTAAAATATGTCAATACAATGTAATAACATAAACCGTACCTGATATAAACCAATGTAGTGGAGCCGAAGAAAAAATAAAAGTCGAAGCAAGGTAACCACGAAATCATTTCTAACTTTATTATATAACAACAAAAGTAACTTACACGTAGTGAACGCTGCATGGATAATGTTGAATAGAACGAAATGTGCACACAATGAATAATTAGCAACTAACACATACAAATGCCCTGACTTACGTTAACCTCCATCAAATCAGCCTTGCAGGTTAACTAGCACAGATGTCATAGCTCCCCAAACAGATGTCATATTCTCTGTTTAGCACCATTGCTCTTCTTGCTACCTTAGTTGTTGGCTCAAATGTTTAGACTCTTGGTTGTTTAATCGTCTGAGCTCCATGCCCTATTGGTTGTTTAGCAGTCTAACCTCCCTGACTGTCAGCCCTTCCCTAACTATCAGCGCTTCACTGTGCTGTTACTATGAGATACATAGTCAGTTCCACTGCGTGTTCAGAGAGTCTTGAGACAGATATGGATATTGGAAAGAAGGCTGCTAATGACCAGCACAGATGTCATAGCTTCCCAAATAGATGTCATATTCTCTATTCAACACCATTGCTCTTCTTGCTACCTTAGCTGTTGGCTCAAATGTTTAAACTCTTGGCTGTTTAACCGTCTAAGCTCCATGCCATGTTGGTTATTTAACAGTCTAACCTCCTTTACTGTCACCCTTCCCTGACTATCAGTGCTTCACTGCGTTGTTACTATGAGATACATAGTCAGCTCCACTGCCTATTCAGAGAGTCTCGGAGCAGATATAGACTAGCTTCTTCCAGTGCCGGTTCATTTCTTCTTCCAGCCCACCTCCTCAAGCAGCCCATGGTGCCAAGGATGCCCTATTGGTTGTTTAACAGTCTAACCTCCCTAACTGTCAGCCCTTCCCTGCATTGTTACTATGAGATACATAGTCAGCTCCACTGCTTGTTCAGAGAGTCTCAGAGCAGATATGGATGCTGGAAACAAGGCTGCTAATGACCTAATCAATCTGTCTGTCAGGCTGGCTAACAGCCTGGACCTGACCTGAATCGGAACTGAGCCCTTGGATTCCAGGAATGGAGGACAGCAGAAAGAGAAAACTAGGAAGGGAGGGCAACAAAAGAGGAAAGGAACACCTGCACCATGCATGCACACCTGCACCATGCATGCACACCTACACCACCTGCATGCACACCTAAACCTGCCAACCTGCAAATAAACCAATATGCTCAAACAAAAATGCTAGGCAAAGTAGGCAAACTAATGTTAGCATTAATATCCACTATTTGACAACGACTAATAATGAATCGGATAAAAGCAAAACAAACCTATGGTCCAGCCTCTTTTGCGTCAGGGAGAGGCCAAATAAGATGGAAAACAAGGTTGCATTTAAAAACTTTGGTTACTCCCGCAATGGCAAACAACGTTGCATTTAAAAACTTTGGTTACTCTCGCAATAATCGGTTTAAATTAATAACATAGCAGCTTAAACTAATATCATAGCAGGGCATTTCGATTATTATAGTCTGTGGCCATTACCAGATAACAAAGACTAATAATAAAATTACCTTCTTGACGGACATTAGTAAAATTCCAACCCTAAATGGAAAAAACTACCTTTCTTGACGGACATTCTTCAAATCCGGACAGTAAACGAAAAATGCCACCGTGGTTTTGATGTATCTTATTCTTTCCGTCAAACAGGATGGTTTCGATAATGACGTTTAACAAATAGAAGCTGACATGGTTATGATGCTGACAGTTAACAAAAGCAAACTGTGGTCACAATTTAAAACTACACTAAAATAATTTAACTACAGTATAATTTTAAACTAAATTTAATGCAAATAATCTATAAATTTGAATTTATATGCTTTTTTTTCACAAATATAATAGCTTTTTACTAAAACACTTCAGAATCATAATTGCGCACAAGCTGACATCTGGAAAATTTCAAAATAAGCACAGAGGTGACTATTTAAAATGCAATTCGACACCAAGCACACTGAGTTTCTTTTCTTTTGTTTCTGCAATTGCATTGGCCTGGCTTGTTTATTGTTGATATCTGTTTGGTCCACTGATGTCTTTATAGTCTATTATGGTCTTCCATCTGTAGTTTGGTTGGGGTTTGTGTTTCTGATTGATCCACCTTTCTCTTTGATTTTTTTCCCGTGTGTTTCAATTGTTTGGTCGGTCCTTTTTTCTTTTCTCCGGTATGCGTTTATTTGCATTGTTTGGCCGACTGATGAATTGGCATGATTTTGCATTTCTGGAATGGATGAGGGAGCAGGCGTGCTTTTGTGTTTTTATCATTTTCTGTATCTTTTGTGTTTCTCTCTTTCTATTTTCTGGAGTCGCGGTATTTCCGTATTTCGATATTTCGTCTGTAATTGTTGTGGTTAATTGGGGGTCATCATCTCGAGTATTATTTGGTTAAATCGTTTGCACAAGCACACAGGTAATTACTTCTTTACTTCGTTATTTTTCTCCATCTTCCATTCGTCATTTTCATTTTCTTTTTTCTTTTCTATCCGTCAATCCTTCTCTGGTATTTTGCCATAAATAATAGGTAGATGAAACTGACTAAATTTTTGTGACTGGTTTTATATTTCTTTTTCTTCTGAGGCACATCAAAATTCGAGAATAAGAGCAAGTGACTTTCAGTCTTTCCTTAAATTTTAGGTAAATTGTCTTATGATTATTGTCATTCATTGTCTCAATCATAGATACACATTCTCTGCAGGTGTAAATCTATCTTTCTTTCAACGGCAGTTTCTCCTTTTGAAGCCGGTGTTTCGGTTGGAGGTAGCGAGGGTACACATGTTGCCATTTTCTTCCTTGAGAAACAGAGAAAACATGTCCGATTTCAATTTCTTGTAGACTATAGAGGGTTTTGAAATCTTATGAAGCGTATTCGCTGGAGTGGATAAGCAGGTAGGGCTTTTTAAAAGTATCTTTAGATGTTATTTTAGCTGCAGTCTGGTAGATAACTGCTTGGATTGGTTATCTATTTCAAATTTCCAGGAGATTGAATGGTTTTAAACATTGACAGTTCTATTTTAGATTCGAGTTCTTGGAAATCGTGGCGCTTTAAGGTAAAGTTCTCTTTAGCCATTTGGTGGGTCATCTGTTTATTGATTTTGGTACTCTGAATGCTGTTCTTTTTAAAGAATTGAAATGAACTCTCTTCTGGAATAGGTAAAGAGCAACAAGGGAAGGGAACGATTTACCACTGAGGAACAAATTAAGATGACGAGGGTTTGATGTTTTGTTTCAACTTTCAATGTAAAGCTCTTAATATCTTGCAAAGGTTCGGAACTTATCATATTATTTTGCGTTTAATTTCTTTGTGTTGTTTATCAAATTAAAAAGCGTTTTTACTCTATGCTCTCTCCTCAGCGTTAAGATTTTCCTTGGTTTCTCCCGCTGTTTCTATCTATGATTTTCATTGGTTTAGGTGATGTTTTCATTGGTTGACTGTGTTGAACTACCAGAATGACATCAGATCTCAACGAAGAAGAGAAGAGGAAGTTAGGGCAAGTGCAACGTCGCTAAAGGCGGTTGGGGTCGTTCGCACAGCCCTCCGTCTCATTCTTTGCATTGGATCAGGTATTTCACTACGGGTCACACATTTTGTCATTCGCTGTAATTTTTAAATTTCAATAAAAGAGTTTCTGTAAAAATTACTTTGATTTTTATGAGCGTTTATCTTTATGACCGTCAGGAATTGTCCTCTTGTTTTCAATTTTTAGTTTCTCGGAATTATACGAAAATTTATTTAGAAAAATATATATATATATATATGGTTATTTAGAGATTGTTTCTATTATATTTTTGTTTTGAGGCTATACTATATTTATTTAGTTAGACTATATTGTGGGTTATAATTTTTTTGATATTTTGGTCTAATTTATTTTGTTTTTCGAAAACATATTTTTGCTGAAAATGAACATTGAGTAAATCGGATAGGTTTTGTAGTAACCATATTATGAACATTCTTCCTTGTAAATAGAAGGGTATTTCATGGGACCATAGTTTAGAATTAGTGGTGGAGATTTAACTAACATAGTTTTGCTGAAAATGAAGAAAACATTGAGTAAATCCGATAGGTTTCTTAGTAACGAAGACTTGTAGTAACCATAACTTGAAGGACATTCTTCCTTGTAAATAGAAGGGTATTTCATGGGACGATAGTTTAGAATTAGTGGTGGAGATTTAACTAGGAAATGAAGGTGTCATTGGTTTTTTTTTCCTAGTGCCATTTGCTTTCTTCTACAACTAAAACAGGAAATTTTCCTTGTAAATGGAAGGGTATTTCATGGGACCATAGTTTAGAATTAGTGGTGGAGATTTAACTAGGAAATGAAGGTTTAGTTGGATTTTTTTCCTAGTGCCAGTTGCATTCTTCTACAACTAAAAAGGCTATAGTTAACTGATGAAGTATTGATTCAATATTTCCTTCTAACCTTTTCCATGTGCAGATAATTTCTAGATGAAGACAATTAGAATGATTCTTATATTTGTAATCACCTTCCACCCCCTTCTTTACCCGGGTTTTATTAAGAAAGGCCTCATTAGAATTGTTTTCAACCCATTTGCTCAAAGGTGGAGTCAATTCTCTTTGCGGACCTTAATGATGGCCCTTTATTGGTTGTCTTTAATGTAGGGTACACATTATTTTCTTAAGCATTAAAGGATTATACACATATTTATAAAAAATTGTTGTGTATATGATAGAAAAGGCAATGAAGAAAGAATCTTAATATTGGGTAGAGATTTTTAATGTTAATTATGGGGCTTAAGGTTTGCAATTATTTTGGGATGTGACTTGATTGTTGTCAGTGAGCTTCTTGGTACTTCACATCTTGGGATTGTTCAACAAGTAGGAATTTGTCATAGTTAGGTTCATACAACTAAATATATTAAATTATAAAATTCAAAGTGTTTGTTTAAGGGTTGCTTGTTCTAGTGTCAAGGTTGTCATCCTCATGCATTTCAAATTTAACTAGGTTGTTTATCCACAATAGGTGTAATGGTTCCTCCATAAGTGAGGGTCCACAATCTTTGATGGGATTGTGACTTTTAGGAGGATTATAGAAGGAACCCTTTAATTCTAGTAAGCACTTTCCAAGTGCTCCTCTCTTGACAAAGGAAAAAAATTGGTAAAATAGACCTAGATTTTTTCATCAGAGCTTGAACTAAACAACTAAGCTTGAAGTTAATTTCTTGCTTTTTATAATGAATGTAGTTTTTTTGGTAGGGTGTCTTTTCTAATGTAATGTACAATCTACTAGAGAAAACTTGTCTCCTACTAGTTAACTTGAAGCTTGAATATCATTAAATTGTTGATTTTAATATGTTATAGATCTCTTTTAAAGTTGTTTTCCACTGGAAATTGCTACTCATAGTTGTCACACAAGTTTTGTTTGTAGTTCGAGAAATGGGTGGAGTAGGGTTATTAACTATGCAAATAAGAAAGGTTTGTGGAGTTATTGTAATTGCTATGGCAAGGTAGGAAACTAACCTCCAATTATCATATAAGGTTGCTTCTTAGTTTTCAAGAATATTCTTTTATTAAATTGTAACATAAGTCTCATTTTTAAAAGGGGGTAGTCATTGGTCTTTCATGCAAAAGTCTGATTTGTTTCAATATCATTTTAAGTCACAAGAAAATATTCATATTAAATATTTCTTTTAAGAAACTTGTTATTTTTAAAATACAATTAATGCATCTGTCAAAAAAAATGAGAAATAGAAACAATATTATGTTGAGTTTTCAAGTATATGTAATTGAAGGGACCTAAAAATAATATCCTCTCAATTCACTAGGAGTCCATGTGGTCAACTTTACAACTAAAAATATGATAGATATTGTCAAAGAGTACTTGAATTTAATATACCTTAAGGGACTTGATGTTCTCTATGATTTTATGGGGGGGGGATCTCTTGATTGATATCTTGAAGCTTTTAAATTGGAAGCTAAGATTTCGGTCATGGGATTGGAAGTGGAGAGATTCCTATTGGCCTTGTAAATATTACCATCGTAAGAGTAGAGCTAGCATTATACACCTTGCTAAAATGTTAAAAACATATGACAAGACCTGTCATGATGTTTGTTATGATATATATTGAGTGGAAATTTAGTTTTTATTTATACTCTTTTTCTTCTCTTATTTGAGCTTGGTACATTATGGTTCTTTTCCAGTTATTAGTATCCAAATTAGATTCCCAAGATAATTTTAAAAATATAAATTTTTATATTACTTGTATTTTTTTAAAAGTAATTATGTGAATATCTAAAAGAAAAAAGCCAATTGTCATCTTATAGGTATTGTTACAATTTGAGACTTTAGAGGAATCTACCTTAACTCTCAATATTTCTTCAGAACTGGGGAAGCTAAATCAATTGAACATTTTGGTAGATTTTGTGTGAGAGCTTCTTACATGGCCAATGAAGAGCTTGATAAATATTAACGTGTCCCATACATTTAGGGTGTCAAAGGTACACTAACTAATCTTCTACACATAATGCATGACGTTTTGCAATGCCTTCGAAAATAATTTCTAATCCATTGCCTTCCTTTTGTGCTTAATATTTATTGCGTAGTTTATTTACTTGGTAAGAGTTTATTAATTCTTGTTTCAATTGATTTCTATATTCTAGGGTGGTTTTTCTATAGTTAGTCACATCAAAGTGATGTTTAGTAGTGGTATTTCAAGAAAAAATATGTTGCACTCTTATAGAAAGTTGCTTGATTACACAAACATCTTTGGGAATGTGTGCATTAAGATGAAAATGCTAGATGTTGATAGGTTAGGACCATAATCAAAACTTAAAAGTACCTAGAGGTTAGGCCTTAGATTTCACAGTCTATTAGTCAATATACATAAATATCGGTGTTCAAAACGCTATTTATTGTTGAGGTGGTACCTCAATTAAAAGTGACGAAGCCTTAGATTTCATAGCAAATTAGTTAATACATAGAGATTCATACTATGTAATGAAATTGATACCTTACATGATTTTGTACATAGTTTACATTTAATAGAAAGTATTCATTGTTGAGGTATGAATCATTTTATTTATTTATTATGCAATGAATACTATATCAATTCTTCTCAACACAAAATGTCTTATACTCTTACTATATTGACTTTATTATTATTATTTTTTAGCTTTAAAAAGTTAAATCAATTAGCATGAACCTTTAACACAAAATACTAGAAAAACAACACTATACAAAATACTAGACAAACAATACTATCACTTTAGTAGTCACAATGATATGATGCACATTACATATTATTAAATATTATTGTTTTATAAAAGTATACTAAAAGGAATTAAAATGTACTTATCAAAAATTGCATTATTAAATATTATTGTTATATAGAGGTCTACTAAAAGGAATTAAAATTTACTTATCAAAAATTACAACCCTTTTGGTTGCATAGTTAGCTTTATATCACTCGAGAGTATATGTCTTGTTGAGAAACACCCATATTGATTCTCAACAAGTTGATATATTAAACAACTGTATCATCAAACGTCAGGTACCTCTAAAAAGATCTAACCATAAAGTTGTCTTTGGTATTCAAATGTCTAGTTTATTTCAACTTATGGAGCTCCATTTTCAAATAATTCATGCCATTCAAATCCTAGTCGATCCTTCTAACATTAAATAAAGTTCCAACTAAGAATTCATTCTGTGAAATATTCACTATTATATAGATCTCATTTGAGAATCCTATTAGAAATGGTTTATAATAGACTTTGAGAATCAAATATCGTGAGGAAGCAAGTAAGGCATTTTCCTTAGATTTTTCGTCAATTCTATTTAATTACTACTACTTGATGTTTGTATACATGTTGATCCCTCTTATTTTTGGGTTGAATACTAAAAGCGTAACTTATATTAGAGCCCTAGAAATAAAACAAGGTTTATGAGAAACCGGAGATAAGAATTCTAATTTAGATATAATAAAAGAGAATATTTTCATATGAAACTAAGATAGTGTGTTTACCCTTATCTATAGCTTTGTCATTATATTATTTTTTCTCCAAATTCTTAGAATTTAGGTGCAGGAAGTGCTTTAGATATTGGATGTTGATCTAGTTTTTGTCAGAATGGTTGACACTATCAATTATTGGTTGAAGTTTCAAACTAGTGGTTCCCATAATTAACTCTACTTTGAAGGGATCGACCTCACTCATACAATGTTCAATTAATTGTGGTGTGAGTAAAATAATTTATGTTCATGTTTGTTATATTAACATGAACTAGAAAAATACCAAGTTGAATGCAAATTTATCTATTGACAGCTTAACGTGGATGGTCTTTAAATTTGTAACTAAGAAACATATTGTAAAAAAGATTGTAAACTACATATATAGGATAGCACCAAATTCCCTCTACATAACTAATTATTTAAATTTATATACAATTCCAATTTAATGTTTTTAAAATGTGGTTTTGATATAGGCCCCAGTTTAATTCAACTCTATGGTTTCAGTATTAGATATACACCATGATTTGTTCAATTAAAGTTTCATTTCTAGTTGTATTTTTCATTTATAAGGCTAGGGTCAAGAACACGATGCCACCTCCCTAAACCCTTATTAAGGTAGAAGTTGTCGTTTTGGCCAAGCTAAGGGAAAATCATGAAAGGAGGGCTCAATAATTGAACTTAAAGTTCAAGGGGCTTCCCTTAGCCTCTCCTTCTCTATACCCCATGTCGGTGGGCATCATGTTCCTCTAGGATAATATTTAGATGTTGGACCTCACTCTTAAGAGTGTGTGGTTCATACATAACTCTACACCATTTGTTTAGTCCAAGTCGGTTAATGATCAACTTCAGGTGCTTCATGTTAAGTATGGACTATTCTCCCTCCTCAAAGATATATTTTTAGATGAGGATCTCACTTGATCCCAAGTTGTGTAGCTAAAACACCCCAAGGAGTTGGTTATAGCAACATGATATCAAGGAAAATTGTTGGTCATTTGTAACATTTGAGCCATCATTTTAGATTTCCATCCTATAGGTGACTCCCAACCTAGGGTCTCTAAATAAAGGTCTCATCGAGTGAGGTGATAGGGTTCAAGCATCTTAGTAGGTTGTTGGGAAGTCAACGAATATTGTTGGTCATGTTTAGGCATGATCTTTTATGCTCTCTTGGTACATCTCATATCCTCTTTATCATTGAGATCCACGTTAGCGTTGTTTGGCCACTCCTAAGCATAGCAAGATATCATTTGTTTTCATCTTGTTGATAGGTGACCATAATTTCAAGTGGTGTCAAAGGTTCAAGTAAAGTGCACTATTTGACTAGGGACTCCCTTAAGGATATGGTTTATCTAGTGGCCTCAAACAAGTTTTATAGGTTCATATGGATCTAAATAAGTGAATTTATCTCCATCCCTAGAGATATCTATGTGGTAACTTGTTATTTCCCCATCATTTCATCCCAGTTTTCTATTCACAACGACTCAAATGAAGACTTGTATTTGGACCTATACATTAGCATAATAATTGACAATAGGGGATGTATTCCTACTAAGTAACTCCAATACTTGTACTTGAGCTTTTTAGATTCCTCTGCATGATCGTTCAGAGGAAACATTTTTCATCTAGTAAATAGATAAAGATTCAATCATAGTCCAACAATTATGTGACAATGTCATTGGGCCTCTTACATGTTTGATAGGTACTTTCTCACTTGTCTTCCTTTAGGTTTAACACTAACTTCCACCACCACATTGGTTGTTATGGACCAAAAGAGAAATTTTATTCATATCATAGTTTTGTTCAAGAATATCCCAAAGTATAATTTTTTGACCAAACTAAAGTTTCATCCTCCTCTCTTGTTCTAACATGACATTTTCAAATATTATCAACATAATCATTCCAATTTGTTGCCTCCTCACCTCATAATCCTAGATTGAGTTTATGACTTTTTCTTCTCTTCGCAAAGTTATTGATTTTTTTTTTCACATCTTTGGCTTAAAGCCATAGAGAATTACTCTTTAGCCATCACTCCTACTCTCCATCCAAGAGAATTTTCCAATGTGCCTATTCTAAATATTTATTCCTTCTTTTGAGCTTTAAAGATGGATGATACATTCATCATCCATCCAAAGTTGTAATTTTCCCTCCATCTCTTTCAGAGCCTCATCATCTCTTTTTCCTTTTTCAAGTCTCCATTTTATTGCAACTTGTTTTTCTCTCAATATTTTCAAGAAGTTGAAAAGAAGGTGCTTCTAGGGAGGACTAATCAATTATATTCTAGGATTCTTGGACAATTTCTATAATGAATGGGCCCTCTAACAGAGTAGAATTTAATTTGAACAAGTTAGGGGTTTTTGGAGGTGTGTAGCCATCTCTAATAAGATGGGATTGTGGTTTATTTCCCCTCCAAAAAAGACCCATTGTATGAACATGATATTCTCTTCCACTATTAATTCCAATATGAGGAATTTATCACCCACAGGGCTTTGGATTAATAGTGAATGGGTGTTATGTTCAGGCACTCCATGTGAAAAGGTCACTGGTTTAAATCCCTCATGGGTGTTTACCCCACAAAAAAATAAAGAGGAATATATCTATCCTCTTCACGATTTAAGCCTCCATATATCTCATGTTCCTCCATGTAAGGGAATGTTTTAGAGATTGGGCATAAATTAGTCTTTCTTCCTCAATTTTTTGGATTAAGAAGTTTGCAAGTGAATCAAGCTATACAGTCGTGCCCAAAATCTCTCTAGCTCCTAGAGTGAAATTGAGATCTCTCCCAATCACTTCTTGTCCTAACTTTATTAGAGAGATCGGTAAAAATTGTTTCCTTTCCTGATAGGTCTAATAGAGGTTTAAATAGAGGAATTTGAAGTTTAATTCAAAATAAGATAGGGGCACATGTAGAGTTGCATGTGGCCCTAAATAATTTGAAAGTGTAAAGGAATTGTTCCTCTACCTTTTAATTAGACCACCTAATTTACCCTTTGCATCAACGAACATGAAATCCCAACCTAGGAATGATTGGAAGAGAGATTTTGAAGCCCTAGGTCCCTCCATCATAGTTTCTTGAAGGAAGACAATTGATGAATTTTGGGTCTCTGTCAACTTTCTGATGGCTATTTTTTAGAGGGATTGGCTAATTCCATACAATTTAAGGAAAGAGTAATCATTAGATGGAGGTCTCTGGGGTATTTCCTCTAAGGGATGCAACAAGAGCTTATTTTTTTCTAGAATGGGATTCCAAGTTAGCTTATTTCCATGCAATAGAGAGAAAATATTTTTGACCTCATTGAGGGTAGTTTCTAGGATGTACCTTCATAATATACCAAATCTCCTTTGATGCCCTAAAGTGTGTGAGATTGAGGCTGATACTTTGAATGAACATTGTATTTGAAATGTCCTAGAGAGGAGGGAGGGAGAACTAATAGGAGAGAGGGGTTCATAGTTGGACCAAGGGAATTATCAACCATAGGAGAAGGAATAGAAGAGGTCTCAGGAGGGGGGAAGGGATTTGGGATAGGAATAAAAGGGGATGGAAAGGTTCTAGACATGATAGAAAGACCCATTAAAAAGTCTTATCTCAATATCTTGGGAAGGATGTAATTTAAAGAAAAGAAAATTAAATCAAAAGTAGAGGAAAGTGAGGGATGGGGTGAAGGAGATTTATATGTACCTAAAGTAGAACCTAAAAGCATTGTAATGGGGGATTCTCACATGCCATGGCCAAATCCATATGTTGATAATTTAGTTGCAGGTCATCAGAGAGGAGGAGGGCACCTTCGAAGTGTATTCCAAAGCCGAGGTCTCGGGGCTGACCTATTTTTCAACTTCAAACTTGTTGACCCAAGTTTTGTGTTGAATGGTTTGATTGCATTCCTTGACTTAGGTGTCGATATGAGTGGAATCTTCCACAATGAAAGGGAATACCTTCATAATCCAAAATTAACTTGTATGTATTGTTTGCCTCTTGAATTGCAATGAGTCAACCAAACCACTAGATAGGTTAAATCCCACAAGGATATAGGACATCCCCATGTACCTAGATGATTGATATTAAGTATAAGCTTCAAACAAAAAATCAGGTGCATTGGAGGTAGCCCTAAGAGGCAGATCCATACCATAGTAGCCTCGAGTCGCTTTGGAAATGTTATCAAAAATATAATTTAAAAATATTCATTTATCATTCTCAACCAATCTATGGGATTGGTTTCATATTTATCTTCATCTCCACTAAATTTAGATATCATCATTGATCCTTAATTGAGGTTTAACTGGAACCCTCAATTTACAACTTCAACATATTAACAATAGTGATATAAAATAGTGATGATCCTTTTCCAAGTATATTCTTTTGTGCTTTTTCTTTCCAATATCTTCTGAATCACCTTAATCAGACATCCCAATAAAAAATTATGATAGTTTTAAGTTAACGTACTTTTTAAAACCCTATTCTGAAATTTGTTTTTTTGGTCGACCTTTCATCAGATGTATCTCAGTAATTTTGGCCCTTCTGAGTTTGAAATTTTGTCCTATAACACTTTGATATGTATCCTCTACAATTCCACAATTATGATTGATATTTAATGTGCCAAGTGAGAGTTATGGTAACTTTTCCAAAATTTGTTGATTTTTGGCCTCATCCCTATGGTGAAGTTGTATAACATTCCACGTGTCCAGTTTTTCACATATTAGTATAAAATTTTTACTTGAGGTGCTTTAGCATGTCTCCTCTAACCTCTGAAAATTTTGCAATCTAAAACTTCACTAGAAAAAATTTACAGTGAAGATTACCAATATGCATTGTTTCAAACTGATTTATGGATTAGTCACAAACTCTAACTTCCATAAAGTATATCTCAAAAAATATAATGAAACAAACCCTAAAATTTATATCCCATGTAGCTTAATATTTCTCCTATCTCTTCTCATATTTTCACTATTTGAATCTTCCTTGAAAAGAGATAGCAAATTTCCAAGATGACTCGAGTAAAAATAATTTTAGGAATAATCACAAACTCTAACTTCCACTAAGTAATTTTTACCACTTGTCCCTTGATATTTCTCCTCGATCTCCTTAATATTTCATTATTTAAATCTTCCTATGAAAAAAAGCTTATAGCAAAAAAATTAGGATTAGTTGTTTGAAGCAGAAAAGCCTTAGGATTGTATGCTCTAGAACCAAATGTTATGATCTAAAAACTTAAAATATCATAACTAGAACTACACACCATGCACAACAATGTGATCATGGAGTATAGCTCTAATATAGATAAGAGAGATATGTTACAATATAACTCCTTAAAGAATAGGAGAAATTAAGCCAAATACTTTAATACATTCATACATCCCCATCACATGTCCTAAATAACGACTACATGATCTCTATATGTACTTATTAATGCATTTCACGTGTGGCCCTTCATTATTAGGCCAACCCTATTACATATCAAATTACACATTATATGTACATTTAATCCCATATATGCTCCTCCTTGGGGTAATATCATATACATTTAACCCCATATATTAACCCTTTGGGGTCATAAAAAGTCTAGGAACATTTTTATGATCATGCAAATACAATTTTTTTCTCCTTGTTTAACACCTGTGCAAATCAGAACCTAGCTTAATCCCTTGAGTTTCCATCATACCCTATCCACTATACAATTTCTATCTTCACACATTCTTTGTCATTTAACTAGTCAATGTTAAAATTGAAAGGGGTTGCTAGATTTGTATCCTTTCTACATATTTGAATAATTATTGGAGAGTGGTCAAAATCCCTTCCTACTTCCACCAAAGTTCTAATTTTTTCAGCTTCTAGCATATTTTTTTTCAACACCTAAAACTCATTAATCCTTTTGGAAACTCTTGCAACTCCTACCCTATTATTCATCCTTGCTGGAGAAATATTGACAATTTTAATGTCCACTAATCCAACCTCATCTACCTTGAACCTTAAGAACTAAACTAATATTTCCAATATACAATCATTCCCCCATGCCTCCAACTTATTTAGATCAAATATTGGATCTCCCCTTATTATAATATTTTGATGCTTTAGGGTTTCCTGTGAAAAAAATCCCCATACAATATCTTCATGTCCTCATAAGGACCATAACAACTTATCATCAAGATGCTTTCTGCAATTTCTTAAACCATGAACTTTGTACATATTATTGTAGTGGAAAAATAGATAAATTAGGAAGTGCATGTTAGTTTTGTCTCCATTATTAAACCCCCTGAGTTTCCATCTGAATAAATCACCAAAAATTCAATACCTTAAACAATTTCAGTATATCTTCAACCAATTTTCTCCCTACCCCCATAATTTTTCGTAATAGGATAATTTGAGGCATGTCAAACTCCACAAGCTTAGACAAGGCTAATTCTATGGATGGGCTACCCAAAACATTCATATTTAAGTATAGACAAATCGCAGGGAAATCTTTGATGTGTTATGGTCTACTCCAAGGACCCTAGTTAAAGATTTGGTTTCCCTAATTTTATCTCATTCAAGGCCTTCTCATGGAAATTGAATGAGAACTTTCTTCCCATATTTTTGGATTGTAATCACTAATTGGATAAAAACCTAAAACCACCCTTATACCCTCTTCCATTTATCCATTTCTCCCTTTTGATGCCTAAGTGGTATCTAGATTTATACTTATGCACATACTAATCTCCTAACTTATAATTTGATGAGTTTGTCTCACTTTCCTAGTTTCCCATTCGATTCTCATGCTCTTCATTGCCTTTGAGAATATTAATGTTCTCTTTCCCCCTATAGTTTAGATTCTTCTCTACCTTTTTAGATGCCTTATATTCAAAGACTTTGAATTTCCTTTCAACTTTAAATAATGAAGGTTAGGTTCTTTTTCACCCAATGTCATCCCTATTTTTTGAAATAGTGGATAGGATGCAACTGTTTGAAGCTACTCCAATATTTTATATCTCTGTCCTTCTTCCTATATTGCTAAACTTATAATACTCCACTAGATTAATAATGGCATCTATTACTTAAACTTGTTCAATAGTCTTTACCTTCTCCTTATCTTCATTCCCATGATGAACATAGGTATTTAAACCTCCCTCTGTTAATCCACCCTTTGATTTATCTCCCTCTTATTTCCCTAGTGAGCTTCAAATTGCTAAGTCTCTTTTTTCCTCCATAACACCTTCACAAACATCACATACAATATTTAACTAGGTGTTTGTATGCATGACACCTTATGCATATGAATGGGAATTTCACATATTCCACAATTTTCCTATGATTTTATTATCCTAACCTTTAAGGTCCCTGTTGTCACTTCAAATTTCACCAGTAGCACAAGTGCTGCAAGGGAGATAGAAAGCCTACTAGAGACAACCTCTCGATTGATTGTAGACTAGTGCCTAGGACATCTTTAAGAGGAGTGCTTAAGAGAAAATTTGTGAGGGGTTTTTAGCACTCCAATTGTCACGTAAAAAGGTAATAGGATGGGCTTGGTTCAATAAGTCTTCACTGAGGTGGGAAATCTGGGAGCGGGAGAGCGCGATGGCTAGGTTTCCTGCAACCCTCAGCGCCGCCGACAGCGATTGCAGGCTCTCATTCGAAGGGACAGCGTTTGCAGGCATTCCTTGCTCGATCTTGCAAGCCAGAACAAGCGATCCTCGGAGCTGTTTGTCCCCTGGAAATAATCGGTACTCGGTGACAGAGTAATCTTTCCCTCGGGCCTGCGCTGCCGTTACCCTCAAAGATCAGAGAAGCCGTGGAAAGTTCTCACGCCAGGCCGATGGTCTTGCTGTCAAAAGGCCAGATCCAAACCAGTATTGGGCCGCTGCGACCCTCCCTTCGAAGATCACGCCCTGGTCAGGAGTTTTTGTCTGCGCGGATGGGGAAAAGACCAGGCGATTTACTCCTCGACCTTATTCCGGAAAACTGGGGGCTCGATCCACCTCTTCCTGGCAGGACAGCCCGCCGCCCTCTCGGTTTTCCTCCACGCTGAAGCCTCTTGTCTGCAAGGATTGGGGTCTGCATGTAGCGGATCTGCCCCATCGCATGCACACAGGGTCCTCTCTCTACAGCCACAGGTCGAATCTCACTGCTACAGGCAGAGCAGAAACCCAGTTTGAAGGCAATCATCAGGTAAACAAATCATGTTTTCAGATTTTCATTAAAACACCTGAGTCGAAATCTTTTTTAGCATGGGTACATGCAGAAAGTACTGTGAGGGAGCTGAAGCAGCAACTCTAGGTTTTGATTGGATACCCTAGACAGACCCAACATCTAGTAAATGGTAGATGGTCTCTCCAAGACAACAAAACCATGGAAAGCTATGGGATTAGGCCAGGAGAAACCATTGTTTTGAACCTCAAACTGAGAGGAGGAGCTCCCCCACAGGGTCAGACAAGCAGCTCAAGAGGGGAGAAGGGGAAAAAGACTGCACCCCAGCAACAACCCAAAGGAGGGATCTCATACAAAAACATCCTCCAGGGCAATAAAGATCCAGGATCTTCTTCAAATCAAGGCAAGTATACTCCCAGGCCATATATCGTAGATCAGTTAGGGCAAACCCCAACCCTAAACCTTGACTCTTCAGGGCTGGATGTTTTTGTCAATTCCTACGAATCTCAGGCCCTAATCTGTCGTTTTAACAGTTTCTGGCCGAAACCAATGGATCTTTTCCATTGGATTTTCACTACTTGGACCATGGAATGTGACATACATCTATGTTCCAAGGGTTTCTTCATAGTCAGATTTACATCCTCGGAAGCCAGAGAAACAATCATCAGAAATGGGCCTTGGTTTTGGGGAACATCAGGGCTTTTCGTGACCCCATGGTTTCCAGATTTCGATCCAAACACCATGACTGTAACCAAAGTACCGGTCTGGGTCCGCTTATTCAACCTCCCCCTCCACTTCTAGAGTGAACAAGTACTGGAAGGAATTGGGAACAACATAGGGAAATATATTAAAACAGATCTGGAAAGAATTGATGAAAGGTTATACACTTTTGCCCGAATTTGTGTTGAAGTAGATCTCAGCAAAGGGCTGCCAGACAATATAAGATTGATCTACAAACAACAAAACTGGTTGCAAACACTTGACTACGAAAACACTGCTTTCAGATGCAGGTTTTGCAGGCAGACAGGACATCTACAAAGCACATGCACATAAGCAAAAAAAGTGAACAGCGAAAAGAAGCAGAAAGGAAAGCAGAGGAAAGGATGGCAATTTCCCCCCCCTAATTCAGATGATGAAGAATCAGAAGCAGAAGAAGACGGCACCGTAGCAGAAAATGCAGAGGTATCCAAAGAAAAGGAGAAAAAGGAAGAAGCTACTCCAGTAAACAAGGATACACAGATTCACCAAAATCAGTCAGAGAAGAAAAATGAGGAACAAAACATAGGAGGGAACAAACGGCATCACCACTCAGATACATCAGACTCAGACAAGGAATCAGGCTCACGAAATGCAGAAACTCAGTTATTCATTGCTTCGATCGAACCAGCACAAGGAGAATGGCGAAAGGTTGAAAAGAAAAAGGGGAGAAAAACTTGAAAGTTCATGGCCGGATTTCAGTTCTTTCCTTCTTCTCTCTCTTTCTCCTCTCTTCTTTTTCTCTTTTTTCTTCATGCACGTTGGTCTTCAACGTTGCGTGGGGTGCTATTGCACTCGTGCCCTTTTGGGCAACTTATGGAATGCTTCATTGCATCTGCTAGTGTAACTTTTCATTAATTCTTTTAATAAAAGGTTACCATTTTTTTCTTTGGAAAAAAAAGTCTTCACCGAGGTAGTTTCAATCCAACACATGGATCCAAATGTTGGGGGTATATTTGGGGAAATCTCAAAGAGAAATGGCCTCTTCTTCTGGTGGCCGACACACAACAATGAGACAACTTAAAACTGAAGTTGTAGAAATAGTGGAGAGAAGGGAAGGAAGGACGAAAGTAGATGCATAGGGTTGTAACAAACAAAATCCTAAGCATCAAAATTCCAGTAGAAATATGGAATTCGATGTATAGGTTTGTAAACAACACATAATCCTAAGAAAATATTTTCCAATAGAAATATGGAAGAGGGAGGATGTGGAGTGATAGAAACAACGAAGTACTTATTGAGGTTTCATACCTATGACGTGGGTACCTCTGTCACCAAACAATGTGAGAAAGGTTGTGCTCATACAGGTACTGTATGCTAATCTAATGACACAAGTAAATATGTAGTTACTACAGGTATTGTAGGCTATTGAACAACACAAGTAAATCTGTAATACACACAGACATTGTTCTCTATTTAGCAACCAAGGTAAATCCATGAACCAAGGAGAAACCAACAATCTCATTACACTATTTCAGAGAAGGAAAAACACAAATGAAATGAGATTACCTAGAGGAACATGCTACACATTAATCATGCTTGGAATCAACAGGGAAATGCCATTTATCTTAAAGAGTCTAAATAACCAGTCCATACATTCAGTACGATATTAGTGAAGCCCCCATAAAAACAAATTGAACCAAAATGGCTTCCCAGAACTCAAGCCCTACGAGTGAGAAATTCCGGAACCAACCAACCTCTGTTAAAGTGTCGCTTCCCCCTTTTTATAAGAAGAGGGGATCTGGAATTATAGTTTACAAAATATCTGAGCCAAAGCTCCAGTGGTTTGTTAGGCTAGTTGTCTCAGCCTATGTAAGGCGCTATTGTCCAAAACGATTACAATTGGGATTCGATCCCTTCTTGGAAATAAATGGAAATTAATAAAAAGAGAAAGAAAATGGAAAAGGAAGGAGCAGGTGTCCCCCTGTTGTCCCTGTAAAGGTCTTTGGTCAAGCCACATCTCAGCCCCAATGCGCATCCCCTGCTGCTCGGCCAGTTTTTGTCATTTCTGCCTTTACTGCATGAACGACTAGTTATGTGGAATGGGGAGTGGGTTGTTGCAAGTGTCTGTCTCGGTAGTCCTTTGCTGTGTATAGGAGTGAGGCTCCATGCCGAGTCATTAAGTTTTTGTGAGCCTCACATATTGGTTTAATGTTGCCCATACTCTATTTAATATCGCAATTGTCAACCCATCTGCCTTAAGAGCTCTGCACAATCCTTTTTGCACTCTAATACACCTGTTGAGCCCCGAACTTGCATCTTTCCTACACATTTTTCTAGATTTTTTTCATTCACCTGGACCTCCTAAGCTATCAACATCATTGCATATTAGTCAAAAAAGAGCATTTAAAGTGGTTTCTTGACTATGTCTTTGTGTTGCTGTTTGAACTAGATTTTTGCTTATGAGCCGCGGAATCTTGTCACTTTCCGCAGCTGGTCCAACTTTCTGCAGCCGTTTTTGTTAAACTATAGGTTGCAGGTGTCATGAGGTAAAGCAAGCCATATGGGCAAGTTGGAAATGACCTGGACATGGGTCAGGTCCCATTGGTCCAGCTGGATTCATCAAAGAAGGCCGTGGTCAATGGTGGTCAAGCGGTGGTCTAAGTCACCTGACATGGGGATTCGGGACATGTAGGATTCGAGATTCGTGGTGTCGGATTCGGACACGCTGACCCCCCGGAACAAGACACGTTATATATTA